>VXAV01009435.1:160818-171326 GCA_013399715.1 Alectura lathami | reverse complement strand
AGCTCAAACGTAACTAAACCTGGACATTTGTTTTTACACGCTGAAGATGCTGACCCATTACTCTGCAATGGGGACAGCTGGCAGTTCATCTTCTGAAGCATGTTGTTTGAGCGTTGGCTTGTTGCACAAGATTTCATTCACATCCTTAAAGTTTGAGAGGGAAAGCTGTACCTCATGTCAGTTTGCTATACTCAATTATTTTTCTTTGGGAATCATTTTGCAAATTATTATTTTTTTTAATTTATAAAATATTTATGTTATTTTTTAAAGGTAGCATTTCTTTTTGATATCTTTTTTTTTTTCAGTGCATTGAAGTTTTAATAATGGTATTTTCAAGTTCAGCAAGCCCTGTATTTGTCTATCTGTGTTCATTAGCAGAGCTTCTCTTCCCCTGCTGCCCTACCCCATTAGACTTATTTCCTCTGTTTATGGGGGAAGTGCGGGAGGAAGTAGGGTGGGTTGAACAAATGCCAAGAACTATTACCTATGAGTGAAACATCCAGGATGGCTGGAACTCTTTATGTCTTTGCCCCAGTTCTGGGGGTATATATTCTTCACAGAATTTGATCAAGAAAATTGTAATGTAAGATTTGAAATTCCAAAAGAATACCAATCATATTGCTCTTCAGTCTCAGATCAGACACCTTTTATTAAAGCGTGCATTATAAATTACTGTTATGGACAGCTTCATTATTCCTTTGGGTTTTCTCTGTGAATGAAATACTTTCTGTAGACCACTTCTTTGCGTGGAATTGATAAATGGGAAATCTAGTTGTTGACCAGTCACAGTATGCTTTCCGAAGGACCTGAAAATATTTTTCATCTCTGTTCTTAATTTTNTAAATAAAAATGTAGGTTTAATGAGTTCATCCTAATATTCATCTGATTGCTATGAAATAACTGGATGTAGTTGGATACCACATTATTTTATGTAAGGTTTAAATATTTCATATTTCTTGTAACACCACGTACAGATACTGTCCTCTTCTGTTATTCCTTCTCCTTGACGTGTAGGATAGTGGAAGGAAGAACAGGAAAGTGTAGCATCTCATCTAACAAAGCCTTTTCTTAAAGGTCACATTTGACTCGTTGGCTTGTTGGTGCTCAGGAGGAATATTCTAGTTGGAAAGCAGTGGATACAGTGATTTAGGTTCTCTTGTGTTTCAATTCAGTTGAAATTGATCTCCTAAGACATCTACCTGAAATCATCTTACCTGTATACTTCAGCTCAATAGAAAAAAGCTTGCAGTATTTTAGTAGAAAATACCTGTTGTCTGAAGCTTGATTCGTCAAGATGAAAACTAAAATTCCAAGAAGGAATGGTGAGCTAGTCATGCTGAATAAAAAGGAGAATTTCTAATTTGATATTTTGGCTGAGGGAAATGTCTTTATCTAATTTGAATTTATCTAATTTGAATAATTGAAATTCTGGATGTCATTCTGAAGGTTTAATAGATGAGAATTTTAAACAGAGTAGTCATATTTCCCATACGACATACAAGGTACATATCTGAAGTTTTGCTTTATACTCTTAATTAAGATTATTAGGTGATTGTCACTTATGTAGCTGTAAAGGTGTAAGTACTTTAACTTGCAATAGTTTAGAAAGTTTAGCACAGTCGTTGGTTATAGATGTTTAAACATGCTGATCTGTGAATGCAAAATCCTTACTGTTGGTTTTAATTCCAGGTAGGAGACGACAAAGAGTGCATCGTCCTCGTTCTCCGATATTGGAAGAAAAAGATATCCCACCTTTGGAGTTTCCTAAATCCTCAGAGGACTTAATGGTGCCTAGTGAGCATATTATGAATGTTATTGCCATCTATGAGGTACTAAGGAACTTTGGCACTGTTTTACGCCTCTCTCCTTTTCGTTTTGAGGACTTCTGTGCTGCTCTGGTAAGTCAAGAGCAGTGCACACTTATGGCAGAGATGCATATAGTGCTTTTAAAAGCAGTTTTACGTGAAGAAGACACTTCAAATACTACCTTTGGACCTGCTGACCTCAAAGATAGCGTTAATTCCACTTTGTATTTCATAGATGGAATGACGTGGCCAGAGGTTCTGCGGGTATATTGTGAGAGTGACAAGGAATACCATCATGTTCTTCCTTATCAAGAGACAGAGGACTATCCTTATGGACCAGTAGAAAATAAAATCAAAGTTCTGCAGTTCTTAGTGGATCAGTTTCTTACAACAAACATTGCACGTGAAGAGTTAATGTCAGAAGGTGTTATTCAGTATGACGATCATTGTAGGGTTTGTCACAAACTTGGGGATTTGCTTTGCTGTGAAACTTGTTCAGCTGTGTACCATTTAGAGTGCGTGAAGCCACCTCTTGAAGAGGTACCCGAAGATGAGTGGCAGTGTGAAGTCTGCGTAGCACATAAGGTGCCTGGAGTGACTGACTGTGTTGCTGAAATCCAAAAAAATAAACCATACATTCGACACGAACCTATCGGATATGACAGGCATAGACGGAAATACTGGTTCCTGAACAGAAGAATCATCATGTAAGTAAAGCAATCACTTAGTTTTTTCTGAAGAACAGTATTGTGTTGAATGTGTATTTACAAATGGCTGTGCTTTAAGTTGCTGTTGCAATCTTAAAACTATTATTTTGTTAGGTAAGATCTTTATTTGCTGTATAAGTTCAATGTCTCTCTAAGGACAATGTATTTAAAGTAGTATTTTTCTCCAAAATAAATATTCTCATAAAAAGTGAGGGAAAGCAGGGACTATAGCTGAATTTTAATGTGCCTAAAACACATGAATGTGAGGCAAAGAAGAGAAAATGTATGACAACTCTGGTTTTCTGTTTAACTGTCTTTGTGATCACATGATGCATAGGAGACTGGCATTGGTGTACAGTAATGACTGTTATTCTGCTCTCCCACAGCTGCGACTGAGATCTAAGAAATTTTCATCCTAAAACATCATGGTACTTCTTAGTTTGTATAGATGAAAATGTTTCAAAGCCTGATTTGCCAGTGGTCCAAAAGCTGTGCAAATGATTCTTGAAGTTCATCTGTTGCTCGCTTTGAGATTAGCATTTTCATACTTCTGAAAATAGCAGTGCGAAATCCTTTTTTTTTTTTTTTTTTCTTCAGATGCAGGTTCAGATAGAGAAACTGAAGTATTCCAGAAAATAGTTTCTTTAAATAGTGCCATCCGTCTTGTACTTCCACAGTTCTGCAAAAATAATGCTTTTCTGTCAGGATTCCTCTCCAGTGTAATGTCTTGTAGTTCTTCAGTCTGATTATGTCAGCCTCTGCTGTGATCTCAAAATGAGGGAATTAACCTGTGAGAAAAGGGCAAATCATTCCTTTTTTTCTTTTTTTTTTTTCCCCCTCCTGGTTGTTTTCTGTTTCAATAAAGAAAATAGTACAAAATTGACCTACATTTTGACCAAAACTGGTAGTTTGCCCATCTGTTTTCTCTCCAATTTTCAGGCATATTTCCTTGGAGAAGGGGCTTGACGTAAAAGAGTATTTGAAAATTTTATAAAGAATTTATATTCCAAGTGAATATTATCTTTAGTTTATTTGGATAAAGAGTTTATGCTATGTTAACATAACCCTTCTTGAGTAGAAACATTTTAGGAGGCACAGGTACTAAATTAGATCCAGAATTTAAATATGTGTTGTGAGTATAAACGTGTTATGGATTTGCATAGCTAGAGAAACAAGCATCACAGATTTAAAGCAGCTAGTCTCCTTTATGTATGGGTGGATTTTCCTGTTGCTGGATAAACCATGCCATCGATGCAAACGCACTTGGATTGGCTTTCTGTGAAGCCGTTTGGGTTTGTCTGCATTTTGCTGTGTTTCTGGGAAAACTTTATATAGCACTGTAACTAAACTAATGAACATAGCTGTATTGCCACTGGACCTAGCTTTGTATTGTGGAGCATTCCTAGATGGTTTTCATGAACACGAATGGGCCTGGAGGCAGTGAAGTAACTGATTGGTCTGTAACAGAGGACTCCCAGTCTCCTTTTGTTCCATACAGCGTTTGTGGACGTTACATTGACATTTATTTGGACAACTCTCTTGTCTTTATTAAATACTGCTCATTGGTGTCCTGTTTGTTAAATTTTCTAACCCAAGAACAATCTTTGTGAGTTGAAAATCTAGTAAAAGCGAGTTATTTTGAGCATAAAAGCTGAATGAGGTTGTTATAAGTAAAATGAAAGTCTTCATCTTCCAAAGGGAGAGGAAAAGGGGATCCCATCTGGTAACCACAGAAGCGTAAAGGACAATAGAAAGAGGATTATAGATGAAGGACAAACTCCTTCGGGTTTTTGGGAATCAAATTAAAAGAGAAGGAGAAGAGCCTCATGAAGCACATGCATCTGATACTCTTTTGCTCCAGTTGGTCAGCTGACAGATATTCTTCTCTGTGCATGGCTTTTCTATCTTTCCTTTAAAACTCAGAGAAAAAGCTGCTCCAAGCAAGGGTTTGTCTTAATGCTCTATTGCACTGGCAAAATGATTTTATTCTGCTCACCATTACTGATCTGGGAACTAACATTAAAAAAAAAATTCCAGAGTCACTTACTAAGGAGGTGACTTCAAAATAAATAGGCAGGCTTCCACCCACCCCAGTGTGTAGGTAGGTAATTATTTTCAACTAAACTTTTTCTTCCCCATGAAGTGGCCAGAGATCCTGCCAAAGGTTTGATACAGATTTTAATGCATTCAGTATATTTCAAACTGAAATACATTATGCAGGTGCTTCTAGATTGTTGAGAAAGTTCTTTCAACTTAAGCTTATTAGTAGTAACTTCTGCTGCAACAGCAAAGACATTGTCAATGTTTGCATGTGTTGAATTTCTTGGAAAATTATGAATTTGCGTTCTTGTTAGGAGTTTTGAGGGCAAATGGTTTGTTTCAGAAATGGTATATCAGGTTTTGTTAACGCAAGTTTTGGGTCTTAATTGGTTTCAAATTGGTTTCAAAACATAAATAGAAACATATTTTTTTTATGTTTACAAAGATAAGAATGAATGCAGTTCATCCATCATTCCCTAACTTTTTTTTTAATATTCTCATGCAGATTGCCTAAGTTGAAGTTTTCTGTCCTTCCTGTTGCAACTACACTAGCAGAAGGCATGAAATCTAAATGTACATGTGCATGCTTCCAAAACAAATTCTTGGCGGTGCTGGTTGATGCGCTCAACATGAGTCTGCAGTGTGCCTGCAGCCCAGTCACAGGCAGCGAGACCAGCAGGGCGAGGGAGGGGACTGTCCCCTCTGCTGTGCTCTGTGAGACCCCACCTGAAGCACTGCGTTCAGCTCGGGGGCCTCCAGCGTATGAGGGACAGGGATACCCCAGATAATAAATGTGGAAATCCCTTTCTCCTTTTTGAAGGATCATACTGTGATTCTTTTATTCCCTGCTGGTGCGTTCACAGGTGAATGCTGAAGAGATGCTAATATAAAATATTTTATGGATGTGAAATCCTACCCTTCAAATTTCCTGAATCTGCAGTCAGAAGCACTGCCTTTGCGGATTCTGGAACCATGCGCTTTCATTGCAGATTATCTGAGACTTAGATTGCTGGTTACAATAATATTAAACATAATGAGAATGAAACTGGTTGCCAGAGTGGACAAAGCAGTTTTAAGGAGACTCTTCAAAAGCTGTCCTGAGGAAGTAGTCATGAGAACTTCTGATGAAAAAGGGAGGGAAAGGAGGATAAGTATTTGGATACTAAGTGGGTATACGTGAGTGTGCTTACGTGATTTGTTTGTTTATTCAGGTATTGACGTTTAATATTATCACCCTACCTTTTGTGGGGAAATTGTTTTTGTCATTTATCCAGTCATTTTAATATTAATTTTTTAAAAATACTCTTATAGTGAGGAAGATTCAGAAAGTGAGAAAGATAAGAAAATCTGGTACTATAGCACAAAGATTCAGCTGGCAGAGTTAATTGAATGCCTAGACAAAGATTACTGGGAAGCTGACCTATGCAAAACTCTGGAAGAAATGCGCGAAGAAATTCATCGGCACATGGATGTGACAGAAGACCTTACTAATAAAGCAAGGGGCACCAACAAGTCTTTCCTTTCTGCAGCTAATGGTAAGCACGTTCAGTCTAATGGGAATAAATATTGCACTTTGAATCAAATGCCTTAAAAATTCATTACTAAAATTTTTGTATTCAAAAAAAGTTTTGTACGATTCTGGATTTACAGGGGGGAAAAATTCATGTCAGCTTGTCAGAGTAACTTTTTTGATGCTTACTGTCCTTTTTTAATAACAGTTTAAATGCTGTTTATATCTGGTAGCTTGTTTGCATCAAACTGCATTTGCTTCATCCTGATTTAGCATGGATTTTGATTTAACATTCATTTTACAGTGAGTGACTGAGCTAAAGGAAGGTGTTTTTTTTTTTAAAAAATGTATCCTGTTAGCTGGATTTGTTTGGGAAGGGTACAACTAAACAAATGTGTGGCAGGAGATGCTTTTACATCCTATTCCATGAATGTAGCATAAATGTATGTAAATGTGTGGAGGAATACATATCACCCCTGCAGTTCCCTGCCAGAAGTTAATTAATGGACCTTGGAACAATAAATGGCTATATAAACCTCTGAAGGTTTGAACTTTGGTTTGGGGGAAGGCATGAAGGTTCGATATTCTGGTTTAAGAATTGATTTGTCATCACTATATAAATGCATAATTTGAGGAATCAATCATTACTAGACCTTTGGAATTGTTTCTTCCAAGGGGGAAAAAGTGATAAGAAGTTGGATGTTACTTTTTGTCTCATAAATGAAGTATTTATGCCTAGTTGTTTTCTGCTCGTTAGCTTCTTGGTGGTGTTTTGTTGTGTATTGATGACATACATTTTATTGTAGATGAAATTTTGGATGTTATCAGAGCAAGAAGAGGAGAGATGGTGGAAGACAGAAACACACCAGCTGACGAGGCAGAAAGAGCCAAAAGTGATGTTGAGAATGACCAGACAGATGCTGAAAAAGGCAAGGAAGAATGTGCAGACCAAGATAAAACTGAGGAAACAGCCACTGAGCAAGATGTGGAGAAAGTGAAAAGTGAAGGTAAAGGTACCATGACTGTGCTGTAGCAACTTAGTTTATGTGAAGTGATTCTTTGGTTAAGATCCTCACCTTTCTTACTGTTGTCTGATTTTTTTTTTTAAGCTATTTTTAAGTAATAAGCAATATTTGTTGATTTCTTCGTGGTTGTATATTGTAATTGTTTCTTTTGTGATGTAATTTCACCAATTTTCCTACTTTAACTTGATCTGAAGATACCTTGGCTTGAGGTACAGGTGGCATTGACAGGGTGTGATCAACATCTGTAGCAAGCAGTGTTACTTCATTTTTAAACATTGTTTTCCTCATCTGAATTAAATAGTTTGAGTCCCAGACGAGGCTTTCCAATAGCAGGAGGGAAAAAAAAAAAAGGAAAATGTCATCAGTGTCGAACGGACAAACTTAGTGAAATTGCTTTCTATGGGTGACCCCAAATGACATCCTAAGGCATACTAAAGAATATCCCTAAAGTTTTGTTGTGCATTTTACTATAGAGGCAACAGTCGTTGGGGATAAAAGTAACTCTCTGACATCGAGCACTGACGACAACAGCACAAATCCTTCTGCAGGAGAGACTAGTTCCTCTGAAGGGAAGAACGCAGTGGGGTGTCAGTCAGAAACCCCTGATAGCAACAACGTGGCAGAGAAGAAGGTGGCATCAGAGCTCCATCAGGAACTCTCAGGTACAGAAGGCACTCTTACCGATGCCTCTGTAATTTGGGTTATCTGTTCAGTTTTTCTATCCAGTTTGTCCACTAAAACCATTCACAGCGTATATCACTCATGCTGTTTGCTTGCAGTGCCATCCTTTACTGCTACGTTGTCATTAACATTTCAAAGTTAATTTTCTTGCAACCAGTGCTGGAAATTTGTGGTCCACCATGACATAGCATTTGTTTCCATGGCTTCCAAAGATGACTATGGCTAAGCTTTTTATGTTCTATTTTCTCTATTTTTTTTTTTGCACAGTGATCCATAATGGTTGTTAGCATCCTATCAAATTTATTTCAAGTTCTAGTTTGCTGCTGGCTCTTATTATTTTAACCTCTCGTTTACTGTATAAATTACTAACAAACCAAGTAATTTCATTCACATGAGTACACTGTTGCACTGAGATTTCAAGATAAAAAATAGTCATGCTTGATAGGATTTTTAAATAGATTTAAGAATTATATGCACAGAGGCTTTTAAAGTGTTTTCTTCTGCTATGTCAGTGATTCTAATGTGGTAACATACTGTGTTTAAAAAAAATCTTTAGATTTAGGAATTAATGGGCTTGATTCAGTGTAACATGAACTATCACTTTTTAGTGATATAATAGTAATATCACTATTACTTTAGAGTGATATTCTGTTACAAGCTTTACTGTGTAACCAGAAGTTATTCTAAACAGCTGATTGCCATTAAAATGAGTAGAGTTTTCTCCTCTTATTTTCATTTGTTACAAATATAAAAATAATCTGTGATGTAGTCAATGTGTTATGTTTGAAAAAGTGTGGTGGTAAATGTTCTCTCTCCTGCAGAAACAGTTTTTCATGTGGGTACAGATTGCAGTTCTTGAACTTTTAAATATGAATGCATCTCAGCTTTGTAATAAACTTTGTTAGTAGGAGGGGAAATAAAAGTTGAAAGTAACTGATAATCTGGAAGCCTTTTAATATGCCTTTTTTATTAATACAGAAAATGTGCAGCTGCATGGGACTGAAAAGATACATTTTAGATGTTTGACCAAATATTTTTGCCTGTTCTCATATTTTTATTCCATCTTAAAGTTAAAATAACGGGTAGAGGTTTAATGGAAAACATGTTTTCTATAAATTTCTTCCAGGCATGTATGGGTTCATGCTTCCTTTTACAAAACTCACTTTATACAAAGATATGTGTAATTATTTCTTTAGTATACTGTCACAGGTACTTTTCTCCTCCAAAATCTGCTAGCCTATTTTTAAGTTACTGGGTTTTGTCCATAGGAAAGTATGCATGTGTGGGTGGCGGAGGCTCTTCCTCAAGTCCAATTTTCTATATTTGTAGTGATACTTCTGATCCTGTAACAAAGTTTTAGTTTGAGATTCTTATTTCAGAGGGAGGAGAGATACTGAGCCATTTTCAGTAAGGCAGCCAGCCCCAAAGAGAGGAAAATCAGATTAAAATGCAAACCTAAAAAAAAAAAAAAAAAAACACANTCAGTTAAAAAAAAAAAGTCACAATCCTTGTTAAATATAATGTGAGCATTAATCTTAAAATTTTGAGTCTAGTTTGGATGTTTCTACCCTCTCCAGAACAGCAGGCACCACATGGTTCCATTTTTCTCTTACTAAAAACGGTAGGGAACCCCGTACAACCTTTCTGCTAGGAGTGAATATTTCACAGAAGGAAGGTTTTGATCCGTCACCTTTGTAATAATAATAGAATCCCTGATCTTTTGGAAGAGTTCTGGAAACAGAAAAAGATTTTTTTAAAAATACTACATCTGTGTCTCTGCACAAAATTAAGACGACATTGCTGTTGTGAGGGGTGTTGCCTGCTTACGGCGAAGAGGGAGCAATTTGTTTCTAGATAGCTGCAGTTCAGTGATACTTGAAGTGAAAGAAGGCAGTGAGCCTTAGTGACAAGCAAGGTAAGAATTATGACCACACCCATTCAGAAAGATGGTGACAAGGACAGCTGAGAACTGAGAACCCATATGTCTTACTGAGCTTGAAGCACCCACCAGGTTTGAGAAAGAAGCTGATCTTTTAAGTTTGTAGAAGAGATTTGATAGAATGGTGCCAGTGGAACTGAAATTAGTGGCACTCCTCAAATCAACATGCTGGAGAAGATGGTCAAAGATAGGGTGGAAAACTGGAAGGGAAGCTGACAAGGGCATGCTTTGAGGAACAGTTAAGGCTTGGTACAGTAAAGAGACTCGTAGAAGCTGCAGGAGGACCAAATTTCATGAAATCTGCATTTTAAAAGCAAAACAAAATCTCAGTAAAGGGTTCACTGTTTGTGCATCTGTAAAAACTTGTATTTAAAATAAGGTATATTCATGCAAGTATGGATTTCAGTTCTTCAGAGCTATAAAAGTTGAAACTGCTTGGAACAAAGCAACAATACTTTCATGGATTCAGTGCTCTGGAGGCAATTCATATTTTACGGGTATTTCCCTGCAGTCCAGCAAAAGATGTTCATCTGACTTAAAATTTTTCATTAAAAAAAAATAAAAAATTGCATTGATTCAGTTCAAGAGGAAAACTAAAAATCAAGTTCTTCTTTTGTAGAAGAAACTGGTCAGATGATCCCTAGCAACAGCAGTGCGTCTGCTGCAGCTCCACAGTCAGATGTTGAAAACAGCAACAGTAGTGAGTTCAGCACTGGGCAGAATGACTCCATTAAGATGCCTGATGATGCTGAAAATGCAGAGGGGGGATCCCAGACTTCAGAGGACATAGGTAAAAAAAAA
>VXAV01009435.1:129681-155542 GCA_013399715.1 Alectura lathami | reverse complement strand
GACTGCTTGAGAGGCGAATAAAACAGTTTACACTGGAAGAAAAACAACGTCTAGAAAGGATGAAACTGGAGGCTAGTGCTAAAAATGGAGGCATTCAATCTATGAGTTCTCAGAAAAACATAGAGCTACAAATGAGAAAAGTTAAAGAAGGAAGCCAGTTAGATATGTCTTCCCAAAATCAAACCTGTATTTCAGATAAAATCCAAACTGAAGATGCAGAACAGGACTGTGTGCCAATCAGCAGCATCTCTTGTATGAAAACGGGTGAGCTGGATGAGCCCTCTCTGCCTTCAACAAATACGTTATCAAAAAGAGAAGGCGAGCTACTGGGTGAAGACTCGCCTCAGTCCTCTGAAGGTGAGAGCTCTGTTCGGAATGATAGGAAAGAGAATAACTCTGAACCTATGGCTGCTGATAAATGTCAAGGACAAGAGGCTCTTAGGGAGTGTGAGAGTTCCTTTGTGGATGGTTTGAAACAAACAAATGCAGATGGTAAAGTCAAATGGGATGTTTTGGAAACAAGTGAAAAACCTTTGAAACAAAAACTACCTATTACCAGAGTAGTATCTCAGAGTGAATGTGAAAACTCAGATCCAGTGGTAACTGAAGGCAGCTGTAGAAAAGGTGCCCTGGCTATCTTTGAAAAAACAGATTCAGAAGGGGATTCTGAACAGCGGAGCAGAGATCTGGAAAACAATTGTACAATAAAAAGCCATTTTGAACCAACATCTTTTCAAGAAAGTAAAATGGAGGAAGACATTACTCCGAGAAAGACTGAAAGTAAATCTGAAAACAAGATTATATTTCACCAAAAATTAGTCAGTAAAGATATAGAACCATTTAAAACAGAACTACTTTCTGAAAGAAACCTTGAAAGTCAAACTCTGGAACACATGGATGGGGGGGAAGTTGATAAGGAGCTACTGAACCCTAAACTAACTGAGGCTAATGGTCAAAAGAGGGGTCAGGAACTGAACATGGAGACAAATACCATAAAGAAAAACCTTGATCAAATAAATCTAAATAGTTCTACTGACAAAAAGAATAATAAAGATGAAGAAACTGAAACCGACTTAGGAAAAGATAAATCAGCATTTCAAATGAATGGAAAAGACAATGACATTAAAGTATTATCAAGTGATGAATGCTTAGTTAAAGATACCTGTGAAGCGACAGCAGGAGATGATACTGAACCAAAAGTTAATAATATTAATAAATCCATTCCAGAACATGACATAAAACCATTGACTTTTAAGGAATCATCAGTGAAACCATTCATGAACGGTGACATCACAACAGAGGACACAATTAACAAAAACACTGCGGATCCTAAGTCAGCTCTGCAGAGTTCACCTGAGTTTGAAGCTGGAGAGAGTCTTCAGCCATCAGATGAAGTTCCAAAGTGCATGCATAAAACTGAAGAAAAATGTCTTTCTCCTCAAAGTACTGCCTTTCTTGATGCTGCTTCCACACAAACACATATTTTCTGTAAAGCAAATAACCTGAGCAGTGAGGCTGAATCTATGGAAACTGAACATATTGAGGATAAGAAGGTTGCTTCATCGCCTGTAACGTCGTGTGAGGAATCTAGCCTGAGTAGTGACTTTGCTGATCAGAACGGTCTACAGACCTTCAAAGCAGAAAACATCAATGGAGAAAGTAAAGTAAAAACTGTTATAACTGAAGTGACCACCACAACATCAACTGTTTCTACAGAATCCAAAACTGTGTTTAAAGTTGCAGAGACTCTAGCTTCTAATGATGAAAAAACAACAGTAGTATCATCTACAGAAAATTGTGCCATATCCACTGTAACTACCACCACCACTGTGACCAAGCTCACCACTCCAGCTACAGACAGAAATGGTGATGTCGTTTCTGTACAAGAGCATAGTAAAACAGTGGTTACAACAACAGTAACAGATTCCCTGACCACCCCGGAAGGCACGCTGGTGACTTCCATGACTGTCAGCAAAGAATATTCTACGAAAGACAAAGTGAAGTTGATGAAATTTGCAAGACCCAAAAAAACTCGTTCTGGGACTGCCTTACCATCTTACAGAAAATTTGTAACCAAAAGCAGTAAAAAAAGCATATTTGTCTTACCTAATGATGACTTAAAAAAGCTTGCCAGAAGAGGAGGGATCAGAGAAGTTCCCTATTTCAATTATAATGCAAAGCCTGCCTTGGACATCTGGCCATATCCATCCCCAAGACCAACTTTTGGGATCACTTGGAGGTACGTGTGTTATGTTTTTGAGGAGAAGTTTATGATGTAATGAAATTAAATTAATTTAAAAATACAGAAGGTATACATATTCTTGTCCCAAAGTAACTTTTTCACCAACTTGAATCACATTAGGATTTTTGAAATGGCAGTAGTTTTACGTACAGTGCTGGATAACCATACTTTCTTTGTTGTTCAAACCCAACTTTTACCTGCCTTTTATTCTGAACTTCCTTCTTGGAATTTTCAAAGAGCACTTGGAGTTGCAAAATCAAAACCTCTTGCATAGTCGGCTACGTGGGAGCTGTTATAAATTTATATTTATTATTAAAAATATACACATTTTGTTCTCTAAAGCTAGAATGGAAAACGTATCTCATGGGTTTGGTTATGTATTTTAAGTTCATTTTCATTTTAAAATATAATTAATACTCTGTTGTCAGATACCGACTCCAAACAGTGAAATCGTTGGCTGGAGTGAGCCTTATGTTGCGCTTACTGTGGGCGTGTCTCAAATGGGACGATATGGCTGCAAAAGCTCCACCTGGGGGAGGAACTACCCGTACAGGTATTATTTCTTCAAATTTCTGGGTTTTCTAATGCAACAGTTCTTGCTGTTTGTTTTGAGTATTACTTTCATTTCAAGTTTTTCTGTAAAGGCTTGATATTAGTTACGACATATATATATATATGTATATATAGGGTTGATTGGAGATTCGGAGATTCAGCTTTTGTTGTCTTAACATGTTGGGACTAATTTGTTGTAGAAACTTCTGAAACTGAAATTACAACAACTGAAATAATCAAGCGAAGAGATGTTGGTCCATATGGAATCCGGTCAGAGTACTGCATAAGAAAAATTATTTGTCCCATTGGTGTACCAGAGGCTCCAAAAGGTATGTGTGTTTATACATTTTATCCCCTCCCCATAAGCTCCTACAGAAATTAAGGTAACTGGACATCAATGTTATTTCAGACCATCAAAGGAGCAAACAGAGCTTGACGTGAATGATTCATTCTCCTATGTGGAACAAATGATTCATTTAACGAACTGACTTGATTTTTCTGATGCTGAAAGGCATTCTTGTTTCTAAAATGAGATGAAAAAGATACTAAATCTTGATTTACACTTCAATTCTGAATTATGTTTAATGTGTATGAGTTTAATGTGTATGTTTTGACTCTTCTTTAAAGAAACACCAACTCCTCAGAGGAAGGGACTGCGATCAAGTGCACTAAGGCCAAAAAGGCCAGAAACACCCAAGCAAACAGGCCCTGTTGTAATTGAAAGTTGGGTAGCAGAGGAAGAATTGGAATTATGGGAGATCAGAGCATTTGCTGAAAGGTAAACCAACTCAGAGTTTTCCAGAAAGAAGTTTTGATTTCTATGCATATATGAAATGAAAGTTCCCACGAGAGAACACAGACTTGATAGCTACAGTCAGTGAAAGCTATCTGTGTTGCGTTTTTTGTGCCTTTTTAAAAATTAATACTAAAGCATGAAGTTGTAAAACTAAGTTATTTGCTGATTCCAAAACTATGCAGATCTAACAATTTATTAAAACTAATTTTATAGAAATTATTTCATTCTTATGATGTCACCAGTATTGTATTGCTCTAAGGCTATTACAACAATGCGTGGAAAGGTTTTAGGCTGCTTTTTGCTTGACTTCAAACAGTATGTTTAAATACTTCTATAATACAAATAAAATTATTATATATATGTATTGTAAGTAGAGCTAAATTCAGTCTGAGAATATTCAAGTCAAACTATTTTCAATGTTCTGTTCTTCCTGGAACATCTTAAGTCTCTTGAAAAGAGTGGTTTTAAAGTAATAATATTACACAGGTCGTATTTGCAATCTCAGATGTAATTATAAATTCCAATTTTGATTAATAGTTTCTTGTGAGGTGTCACAGTAGTTTAACATCAGAGTATTTCAGAAATGTTGCATATGCTTTCAATAGCTTATTTCAACATGCTTTTAAAACCATGACCAGTTTCTCAGTGGCTTGGTATCTGTTCTTGTATGAGCATTTCAACTGGATAAATTGAAATCCAGTTTGATGGTTGGATTTTATGTGGTGGTCTAACTTTTTTTTGGTTGTGTCTCTTTGGCAGGGTGGAGAAGGAAAAGGCCCAGGCAGTTGAACAGCAGGCTAAGGTTAGTGAGCAGAAGGCAGAGGAATTCAAGGCCCAATGGGAGGCTCAGCTAAAACAGCAACGGCTGGCTGCCCAGCAGGTGGGGGAGCTGCTGGCAGTCCCACCTGTCAGCTGCTCTGCACTGGTAGTCCACATGCATTCAAATACGAGAAGCAAAGTTTATACCTGTCTTATGCCATTTTTCACATACTTTTTCACTTCCTGTGCAAACTCAGCATTCTGGGAATCGAGCTGCTCTAAGTCATCAAACAGTGCTGCTTCCACTGTGTGCATTCATTATTTTGAGACAAGGCTAAGGCAAATATTTGTTTAATAATTGGATTCCCATTTTTTTCTACCTTATATAGAACACTTGAGAAAAAAATATTTTTTTTTTTCCATTTTAAACAGAGACTTGTGCTTCTCCAGGTAAGATCAACAATGTCTTATGCTATAATGGATTCCTGCCTTGGTACATGCCTGGCTATGGGATGTGACTATGCTTTTTCCTGTGTTTTAATCACGTTGGATCTTTTGATTTTATCCAGTCCAAATTTGGATGAATGAAGCCCACAGACAATTTGTTATACATGTTTAAAGTATACCTGCGCATATACGTATGTAAATCTGCATATACATATGTGCAGCTGTAACTGAGAAACCCAATGCAGTGATGGTATTTCACACACAATATTAAGAACTAGTTTTTTGTTTGCTGGTTTTTCACAACCTACTCATTTTTCATTTCATCTTCCCTGACCAAAATACATTACAAGTGAATGAGCTTTTCTCGTTCACTATAACTACCTCGAAATAATGATAACCAACTACTGAAATTTAAATCAATAGATAGAGGGATAATTCCTGTGAGATAGGGAAGAAATTTACAATGCTAACTAATTTAACAGAGCTTACTGATACTCCCCCTTTACAAGATGGCTCTCTAAAGGTGCCTTTTTGACAGTCACATGAAGGCTGTATGTACACCATCCAAGCCAAATATAGATTAATACTTTTCAAAGAGTCTTTTTTAACCTTTCAGATTCATCTGAGGCTAATTGATGTTTTCTTTAAAATGGGTAGTGAAATTAACACAAGCTGAGGGTTTTAAAGATGCTAAAAAGGAAAATTTCTGGTTGTGTATTGTAAGCACAGTTGTAGTTCTGCAAGTCAAGGAATCTTATGCTTGCAGTGCTCTGCGATATGCAGGTGGCTTATTCTTCAGCCACACACAACTTGAAATAAAATCCTCCCAGGGTCATTTGTTTTTCAATGCTCATAAGACAGTATTTGTTTTACAAAATCTGAAAACTCTTCCCTACATTTCTGTCTAAATTCTGTAGAAACGGCTGGAACAGCAGAAGCAGATACCTGCAGCAGGTGTGGCTGCCACAGTCACTACAGCCAGCAGCACCACAACCAGTGTCTCAACTCCGCAGAAGGTTGTGGTAGGCTCTTTAACGGGCCCAGTTCCCACTGGAACCAAAGTAGTACTTACCACAAAAGTGGGTTCTCCAGCTACAGTAACATTCCAACAGAACAAGAATTTCCATCAGACTTTTGCTACTTATGTTAAACAAGGCCAGTCTTCAACAGGTAAGTCTTGGAACTGTTTGTCTTGGAAAGAACATGCAACTTGGATGAATTCCAGCACACAACCTACCTACATCCCACACCTCCATCTTCTGCAGAATATAGCATTACTGCATTTCATGTCATCTAAGCTCTTAACTCTTCTGCTATATCAGCAGGATACTACTGAAATAAAACCTGCCTGATTTTTCTTTGTTCAGACTTGCAAGGTAGTTTTATTTCTGACCTGTCTCATTTAGTACTGACAGTTGTTGTACCAGTAATCATTGGTGATGGAAGCATTCTATGCTGAACTGTACTGTTTACAAAAAAAAAGTCTTTACCAAAGCAAGAATGACACATTCAAAAATATTGTAAAAATAATCTTGTATTTTGCTGTTTCATACTTGAAAATAGTCATATTCTTGACTAATTATTCTGCTCTAAAATTGACTGTTCTGTGTACCTCGATAGCCACTAGCACAGCTGCCACTTCAGCCACAACCATTGCCAGCACAGGGCAGACCTTCCAGATCTCAGGCAGTCCAGTAACGATGGCAGGGAAAGTGATAACTAAGCTGCCACTCCCTGCAAACAGCAAGATTGTTGCCGTCAATGTGCCATCAACTCAAGGAGGTAGGGGAAAGGGAACTGAATTAAAAATGTATTTCAACTTGCTGTTTAATTCTCCATTGACACTATTTTCCCAGTGAAATAAATTGTGAATAGAAGGGGGAAAAAAAATTACACAATTCTATGGAGCTTGTTCCCCCTACATTGTATATTTGTGTGTCTAGGGGAAAAATGCAAGTGTTTTGCCTGTAAACTATTCTACATTTCACAGTGCAAAATTAGAAGCTTTATTTTTAACAATGTGAAATGAAGCATGCGTTTTCTCATTATCTGTGTTACACATGAACAAAATAACTTTCTTAAAAAAAAAAAAAAATCTGCTGCTGCTCTTAGTTATTAATTCCTGCATCTGCTCTCCACTGGTGAGCAAGGGCTTGGTTCCAAACTAAGATTAGCATTTTCCTTCTTGCCTGAAGAAGAGAGCTTAATACTTGGAGATGTGTGAATGTATATTAAATAGAAAAGCTTGATTCTGTATCTCCATTCCACTTTGTATCTGAGGAAGTAATGAAGGCTACCAGTCCTGCATTGAAGTTTCTTAGGTGACAGGAAAAGCATTGCCTGTTTTCTGTGGCACCGTGAGCTTGTAGATGAAAAGTTTAAACTGGTCTCCTCCATTTAAAATTAATCAGATTATAACTTAATGGTTGTAAAACACTGATTTTGTGGCACCATGTCATGCAAGAACTTAATTGCAATTACCATCATACTGATCTTTAGGAAGATTTACTTAATTAATCCTTAATCTTTTCTGAAATGCCTATTTCTTAGCTTCAAATGTAGTTGAACTGTTGACAATATAATGCTGCTTCTTTGTACAATATGACAAAGGTTATCCCAAGAAGTGTTAAAATACTTAAAGGTGTTCTAGAAACCTGGAGACTGGTTTCTAAATGCCACCCTGGAGTTGCATTTACTTATTTTACTAGCAATTATATCACTAATGAATTCTCATTTTCTTCCTTAATTAGGTGTTGTTCAAGTTCAGCAAAAGGTATTGGGCATCATTCCATCAACGACAGGTGCAAGTCAAACCTTTACTTCATTCCAGCCAAGGACAGCAACTGTAACAATTAGGCCAAATACCACAGGGACTTTAGGAACAACAAGTACTTCACAAGTAAGATGTTTTTCTTAATGTTTAATGCAAAAATTTGGGGTGCATATGTCATAAGTTATTTGGCAGATATTAATAGTTTGGCCTAGACACTTTTCAACATTTTAGACTCATCTCAGCAGTAGTTCAATGGATCCTTTGTTCCTAGGAGGTACATCAGTTCTCTCCAAAGCCTGGTAGGTCTAATCAGTGTGGACATAAGTGAAAAAATACTTGGCTCTACTTCCATCTTCTTATTTCGTACTATACTGAAAAAAAAAAAAAAAAAAACTTAAGGGCATATCTCAGTGTCTTTATGTTGTGGTGTGGCTTGTTCTTCGGTTTTTTGGTTTGGTTGGTTTTTAACAAGCTCACATCTGCTTTCCATTTCGGTGTACGTAGGTAATGCAAGGGACACCGCTCCGTCCTGGTATGACAGTGATACGAACACCACTTCAGCAGTCAACACTTGGAAAAACCATCATTCGAACACCTCTAGTGGTGCAACAAGGTATTCTTCCAGCCAGTAGGTTCATTTTAATATTTAAATTTCCACTGTGAAATTCATGGTTTGTTTCCACCTAAATACTTTCTGTGTCATACATCCGAATGCAAAAATACCTCATTTTAATGCTGGACTTGTAACAACTGTCACTTTTGGCTTTTGAATGTGCTGGTTGCAGGCATTGGTATTGGGAAATCTAGGAGTTAAAATTAAGTCCATTAATTTGGAAGGAAAAAGTTTAGAATAATATTGTATTGAGAGAGCTTTTTTTTTTTTTTTTTTTTTTAAAANGAGAGCTTTTTTTTTTTTTTTTTTTTTTT
Organism: Alectura lathami; assembly: GCA_013399715.1. Taxonomy (NCBI): domain Eukaryota; kingdom Metazoa; phylum Chordata; class Aves; order Galliformes; family Megapodiidae; genus Alectura; species Alectura lathami. The sequence continues at coordinate 147,046 of VXAV01009435.1, read as the reverse complement.
AAAACAAACAGACAACAAAACAACCCTATGTTTGAAGTACCTGGTATGTGTGAATGAAAATAGAAAACCTTTTGCAGACCTTTTTCAATCAATGACACAGAAAAATGGTTTATGATGGAAATTCCTGTGCAAACTGCAGTATTTACTTCATTTGTTTGATAATAGACTGCTGCAAGAAGTTGAGATTCAGAAGTTTACAGTACTGATGGTTAAAATATGGAAACCATGTTTTTTTATCACAAATTACTCTTTTACAGGTCAGACACAGCAGGTAGTGACTCAGATAATCAGAGGTCAGCCTGTCTCTACAGCAGTTTCTAGTACCAGCACAGCTTCTTCTAGTTCTGGACAGAAAACAGTAACAAGTCCTGGAACACCACCTCAGCCAGTACAGCCACAAACCACATCGCAGCCCCCTCGCCCTCAGCAGGGACAAGTGAAACTTACAATGGCCCAGCTCACACAGCTAACACAAGGACAGGTAAAGAACTTCACAGCCTCTGAGCATGAAAAGATGCTAATGCTTACAATATGTTTTCTCAGATCTTTTGATTTCAGCAGTGTCGTTTATCTGCCCATAAATTTTCATTCTTGGTTATGTTTTAGCCTTCATTTAGAATGACCAATAGCATAATTACAGATGGAAAGAAGCTTGAATAGCATATGTAGAGTTTTAAATATCTCTTGCTATCGTATTTCCCGGTATGACTAGCATCAGGAAAATTTAGCAGTATAGAAACGTCTTTGCATTAACAGCGGTAAGAGAGATATAATTTTTTTAATGGCCTATTTTCTTTATACCTTCAGAATGTATTGTTTGTTCCTTGTCTTCTGATATTGTATGAGGGCTTGGTTTTGATTCATGTTGTCCTGAGTCTCAGAGGAAAAACTAAAGCCTCTCCAACTGAGGGAGGAAAAAACTCCTGCAGCTCCTGCTCTTATAATGGTGGTCTGTTGGGGGGGGGGGGGGAAGAAATTTAGAATCATACATAGGTTAAAAATAGGCTTCTGTGAGTTACCACAATAAGTATTTTAAATATTTATAGGATAAGTAAGTGCTTGTAATGTACAGGCAGCTTGTGACCAGGTAAGATTTTTTTATTTAGAACAAGACTCAGAGTTCACTTCCCCTCAGAAAGACTCAAGAATTTCTTTAGGGATCTCATTCTGTTCTATGTTTTCATAAAATGTGGAATTAAGCATCTATGTGTTGTGGTGATAACCGTCTTTCTCTATTTCTCAACTGAGCGTGATGTCACGAGCTGCACCATACAACTCTTTTTAAATCATCCTCATTATTAAATGTTATCTGTCTTTATGGAAGCCTAGGTGTACACACTACTGATATCTGGAAAGCTGATGCCCAAAGTGTCAGCTCAGGCAAGAGAAATTTACAACACACTACAAACTGCAGTCAGTCATAGAAGCACAGAGTTGGGTCGGATCTGCCAGGCAGTGAGGAAACCTTTGCACTGCAGTGAATTTTGACATAAAATGGTTGGGATTCATCAGAAAATGTCTACGTTTATGTATCCTCTGTGTTGCTTGTGAATTCTAGGAACAAACATGTTCCATTTCAGTTGTTTTCTGGCTAGGGTTCTTGTCAATGCTTGGATGAAATTGTGTGCAGTTAGCTCCAGCTCAGTAATCTGGTGATAGAGTTGGTGAAGGAGTATTTTACTATTTCATTATCTCAGATGCTGCTTTTGGATTTTAGGAAAATGGAATTCAGGAAATGTGTTGCATAAGTATTAAATTCTGAAATCCAGAACCCTAATCCTTCTGCTTTTGAGCAAGGTCTGTCTAAGAACTGTATCACTAATACATCATTTTTATTTTATTTTATTTTTTTTTCAGGGTGGCAGTCAAGGATTAACTGTGGTAATTCAGGGACAAGGTCAAACTACTGGTCAATTACAATTAATCCCTCAGGGTGTGACCGTAATACCTGGTCCAGGACAACAGCTTATGCAAGCAGCTATGCCAAATGGTACAATTCAGAGATTCCTTTTCACCCCGCTACCAGCAACTGCTACTACAGCTAGCACAACTACAACAACAGCTTCCACTTCAGCCTCAGGTAAGCATTGTCCTGTTCAGCAGGAAAAAATCTTCAACTGCATGGGATTTTTTGTGCAGTTGGAGATAGTATCTAATAAAGGTAAAATTTTTTGGAAATATAAGCCTAGAAATATTTTGAATTTCTTCAGAGCTTTGCAGTAGGTCTGAAGCGTTCTACTGAGTAAGGCATGTAGACTTGTCATTTGAAATGAATGAAATACTTATTTTAATCCTGCACAGCTACAGACCAGAAGCAAGCTCTACAGGCACAGCCAACATCAGCGCTGCCACCAATTCAGCCACAACCTCAGAGTCAGCAGCAAGCCCAGCCTCAAGTGCAGAATCAGAGCACTCAGCCTGTGTCCCCGCCGCAGTTACCGCAGCCAGCGTTTCAGCCTGAAGCTCAGACCCAGCCTGAAGCTCAGACTCCAGCATCTGTTGACTCTCCGGTCACACCTGAAGCACAGTCATCTAAATCTCCAGTTCAGTCTCCAGCACAGACCCAGGCTCAAGGGCAATCTCCGTCGCAAGTCCAGAGTCAGCCGCAGACTGCAATCCTTCCACAAGGCCAGTCCCAAGTCCAGCCTCAGCATCCAGCTCAGGTGCAGACTCCAACCCAACAACAGATTCAGATGCAGCCCCATGCTCCCATACAAATTCAAGCTCAGCTGCAGCAATCACAACCTCAGGTTCAGACTTCGGTCTCAACCCTTCCAACTACTCAAAGTTTAAATCAGGTTCCTGTGCAATCCCCAACTCGTCCTCAGCTGCAACTTCAGCAGCCTCCAACAAAAGTTATTACAGTGCCTCAGCTTCAGCAACAAGTCCAAGTTCTCTCTCAGCTTCAGTCACATGTTGTGGCTCAGATACAAGCCCAACAAGGCAGTGTGCCCCAGCAGATCAAGCTTCAGTTACCTATTCAGATTCAACAAACTAGCCCAGTACAGGCTCACCAGATTCAGAATGTGGTAACAGTTCAAGCAGCTAGTGTTCAGGAGCAGCTGCAGAGAGTTCAGCAGCTCAGAGAGCAGCAACAGAAGAAAAAGCAGCAACAGATAGAAATTAAGCGTGAGCACACCCTTCAGGCTTCTAATCAAAGTGACATTATCCAGAAACAGGTAAAGTTAACAGAAGGAAATTGAAACTTAATTAATGAAAGAAATCTCATTTTAAATGCCTGTTCTTGTTAATAATGTTAATACATTTGATAGGCAGTTAATTTGATTCTTTCAAAGTTAGTGCACGAGTGGTTTTGGCAATTTAATTAAATACTTAATTCAGCACGTCAGGTCAATTGTACCATCTCTGCAGTCTTTTGGCACATTGATTCAACTTACCACTAGCTGCTGGGACAACGTGTCTTTATTCTCAGTTCAGGAAAGATAGGTTGTAGGTAGGAGAGCTGATGTTCAGAACACATGTAGAGTACTTTTGTTGCCTGCGATAGGGAACTGAGGTTTCAAAGAGGTATCTGAAATGTAATGCTGTTGGATGGCTGCGGGGCTTTACAAACAAACAAAACCAACATTTATATAGTAGGTTCTTTCCTTTTTTTTTTTTTCTTTTTTTCTCTTTTTTTTTTTTTTTTTAATACTACAAACAACCACTGAGGAAATACTGTCAACTTACATTTAGTCCCTAGGTTTAAACTCTGCATAAACAAAATACCCTACTCTGGGATGTGGAGGTGCTGTTAAATTTCATTTTTTTAAACTTTCAAATTTTATATAATTGCTTTAAACAAGCACTACCCTGATAAAACCAGCTTCATTTTTGTCACTTATTGAAATAAATAATACTTTGGTTTCTTTCCTTTAACTTAGGAAATGTCCTGGTTCTCCCAGTAGTATTGTGAAATACTCGGTAAATATTTCATATTTTATTTTGTCAATATGTCATCCTACAGGTGGTTATGAAACAGAATGCTGTCATAGAACACTTGAAACAAAAAAAGACACTGACTCCAGCTGAGAGGGAAGAAAATCAGAGGTGAATATGCGTCATGGTACATATATGTGGAAGTTTTTATAAAAACTGCTTGAAGAGATTTTGCTACTTTAAAATTGGTTAAAGTACCTTGTGAAAGTAATTGGTGAGAACTGTAACTCTCGTCATGATGTCCTTAACCTACAGTATCTGAATCCTATATGTTCTCAATTTTTCTTTGATAACTTGTTTTTAAAGTTGCACATTGTATGCATGTGTCTGCAGCTGGCTGTAATTTTTGAATTCAAGGTAAAAACCCTTCTTAAGGAGAACGGAGAGATGAATCATTCTGTTCTGTTGGGTTTTATCTGTCCTTATTGTGGTAGCTTAGTTCCATTTTTGTCCTTTGGCAACACTTGGTCTCATGTAAGTACTGTACATCCCACTCTGCAGAAGGAATTGAAGAGTATTAAGATAACCTAGGAGATGTTCCGCCTGGAGCTGCTAAACACAGAACTGCCGTGGTTCTCAGTTGTCTTGGGGTTATTTTGACATCATCCCATGTAGTTGCTTTAGTTGGATAACTGCAATTGTGTGTTGTCAGCTAGTAAGAAGAAGAGTAGTGTTTTTTCACCAAATCGTTGTAAAAGCTTAGTTGATTGCAACAGCACACGTAGGGGCTGCTTGTTTCACAGTTTTGTGAAGAATAAGAAAATGTGTTGTCCTGTACTCCTCAGTTAATGGTGTCAGGTAGTCAAGTTGTTGTTCTCAGTTGGATTTCTGTAGCAACAGCTACTCTTCCCAGCCATTGCTATTTTGTCTAGTTTCAGTCCATGAGTTATTTTTTATGGTCACTCTGGCAACAAGAAGCATTTAGTTTTCTAGCAAATTTAAAATAGAATGGGAAGGGAAATCAAAAACATTCATTTTCTACTTGAAAAATGAAGCAAAATAAGTGAAATTTACAGAGTAAGTGAGCAGGAAGAGATATCTGTAGTCGAGTGTACAAGAAACATGAAACAGTAATTGTGAGTCCTCAACAGTGAGGAAATTGGGTTTTATATTCAGTTCTATACACAAAAAAATATTTGTCAATCCTAATGCCAAAACACAAAAATGTAGTAATATCTGGTGCTTAATGGAGGGTGAAAATTTATGTTCTGCAACAAGTTACAAGCTTCCAACTTGCTTTCATCCTACATAAGCGTAAACAAAATCCAGCTCTTTCCAATGTGTGTGTGGAAACTGAACTGAATGAAAATAGATCAGACTGAAGCCTAAACCTTGTTAGGAGAAGAGCAGGAATGATTAGTACTCAAATCACTTGAATGAAATTGAGGTCAACCCTCTTTAAACAAGTGACCTGATCTCTCCCAGTGGTGATCTAGTAAATAAGAATGAGTGAGAACAGCATGTTATGAAATTTACCATTTATATTTTAATAAATGTAATAATTCAGCTTGCAGAAACTGGAGAATTATTCTGCATTCTCAACTTGGGGGTAAATAGGCAGCTCAGCACAATGTTCTTTTTATTTCTTCACCAGAATGATTGTATGCAACCAAGTGATGAAATACATTCTGGATAAGATAGATAAAGAAGAAAAGCAGGCAGCTAAGAAACGAAAGCGAGAAGAGAGTGTGGAACAGAAGCGCAGTAAACAGAATGCTACCAAGCTGTCAGCTCTGCTTTTCAAGCATAAAGAGCAGCTGAAAGCTGAAATCTTGAAAAAAAGAGCACTTCTGGACAAAGAGCTACAAATTGAAGTGCAGGTAAGGACCATTATTCTCAGACTGATTTGATTTTTAAGCTGGGGACAATGTTTCTGTGTTAGCTTTTAATTGGATCTCTTAGTGAGCTTTTAAGGAAACATACGGGGAGAGGTTCGGGTTTTGTGTGCGTGGATCTTGGCAACGCTAATAGTGGTCCTTTGCATGCTTCTTGTTGTTTGTCTGTGCTGGAGCTGCCTTGTTTCCTGAACCACTTTCTGATAAATTGCAGCCAATGGGTCACGGCGGGCCAAGAGTGTCATCCCTTAATGTTGTGTGAATCATAGGTTGTGCACGTGAAAAAATGCGCACACTGAAAAGGCTGAAGTTTGTTTTTCTTGTGATTATTAATGGGGATTTATGTCTGTGTTTTAATCCTGACCTGGAATAATCATATGAAGTGCCTCCCTCTCTGTTTATTCACTTAATATACTTCAGGAGGAGCTAAAGAGAGACTTGACTAAAATTAAGAAAGAAAAAGAAAAAGCCCAGGCAGCTGCCGTCGCTGCAGCTGCTGCCGCTGCCACCCCACCACCAGCACCGCCACCGCTGCCACCAGCACCGCAGCAGCACGCAGCCAGCGTCACCTCCTCCTCCTCCACCACAGTCCCAATGCCAATATCCTCCCAGAAGAGAAAGCGAGATGAGGAGAGGGACTCGTCAGCCTCCAAGTCCAAGAAAAAGAAAATGATTTCTACTACCTCAAAGGAAACGAAGAAGGACACAAAGCTTTACTGCATCTGCAAAACGCCTTATGATGAGTCTAAGTGAGTAGTGAGCACTGTGGGTTTCTGATGTGTATTGTTAGACTTAGGTTTAGTGTTCAGCTAGTAGTGTAAGGTAGTTCTAGAGATGGAGACAGAGTATCAGGCGTTACCGCAGTGATCGCTAAGCTGTAAAGAGTAAAATCTCTTTTCCACTAGCAGTTACAAAACTATTAACATAGATCTCTCTATTAACATATGTGATTTATATTTTTACTTGTTGCATGTTTCCATTGTATGACCTTTCTGTCTCACATGCACATTCTCTTTTCTTTTTTTTCCTCCGCTCTTATTCTTTCTTTTGCCATTTGCCTCTGCCTCGGAAGCAAGTGACAATTTGGTTTGAGCAATTCCTTGTGAACAGGCGGCTGATGTTCTCTAGAAATAGCTTTGGTACCGTCTTCCAATAAATGACTTTTTTTTTGGTAAATTCCTAACCAGTAAAGGGGCTTCCAAGTCACTGCACTTCACTTTGGACAATGTTTTGGGTAGAAATGGTTTTTGTGTGTTACGCTGTATGTCCCAGGCTTGATCAAAAATGGAGTGTGCAAGCATTTGACAAAGTGAAAACTGCAGTTCTTCGTGGTTTGATTCTGGCAGTGAACAAGGAAAATATTCCTGTGAAAAAGGAAATGCTACGTACATAAATGAATAAATTTATTATGAGGTAGATTAGAAGACTGAGTGGATTGCAGTGGGGTAGTGTTCTGCATTCCTGCTTAATCTAGAAGTGACTGCCCTCATCAGTCAGTAATGGTTAGTAGCTGATAGCTTTGTAGAGATGTGTGTAAAATAAATTTGATTTCAGATGAGTCCCAAGTGAGTATTTATCTGCTTAACAAGTGTCAATACCAAAAAGTATTAATTAATGCCATTTGGTGGTGCTTTAAATTCTGATAACCATAGAGGTGGAGTAGTGTTTTCACTCCAGGAGTGGTTCTTCATTGCAAATTTAGGGTCAGGACAAGAGGAACTCCTGAAGTTCCTTCTAGCTTTTTTTTTTTTTATCAGTATTACTATTTAATAAAGTTGAGACCTTTGTTTTTTATTCACCCTGGGTGTTCAGTAGCTCTGACCATTGCAGTGTTACAGCAGTGTGGGAAATTGTAGACTGTCTGTGCTGCCATCGCTCTGCAAATAGCAGACTTCCAACGCCCTGGTTTGTCATTCGCTGTTGTTTCTAAGGGATATTTATCACGCCTATCTCACCTAAAATAGGAATGTTAAGTTTACTGAATGACAGAAAACCTAGGAGGATACCTGTTCTCACATTGTGATACTGAGCACAGGTCTGTATTAGCACTTCTGCTGCTAGTAGGCGATAGAATTGTCACAAAAATAGGAGACAAACAGGTTCTGTGAGCAAAAGAATTTGATTTTCGTTTTACTTCAGTGGGCATTTGAGTAAGCTTATGAAAAATATGGTCATAGAGTGGGCTTTGGTGACCTGAATCAAGAACTGTGCTTAAATGCACAGAATAAAATTTCAAGAGAATGAAACATTATTAACCGATCGGTGCCTTAGCAGTGTGACTCAATTCTGCTGGTCCACTGCTGGTGAATCCTGCATGTTGTGCTCTTGCGAATGGTGACTGGACCATTGAACTACATTATGCTTGCAGTATTTGGATGGAGATCAGGCAAATTTTAAAGCAGTTTCCTGGTCAATCCTTTTTTTATATGTATGTGTATGTGCACCCACATACTCCTCTTTGTGCTGATGTCTCTCTTCTACTTCAAAGAAGACAGATGTGCAGCTTGAAGAGACGATTTGGGACCTGTTCCAAGTGCCCCATGCATGCATTAGGATGTAGTAAATCCGCAAAGGTCGTTCTGTGTATTGTTTAATTTAATGCAAGTCTGGCATTTAGTTCTCACTTGTTTCGTGCCAGGGTTGTAGGGTGTTGCTTATATTGTTTTGGAGGATGGTCAACAAAGGCGTCCTTCTCACATTCCTACTTTCATTCCAACTACTTTGTTGAAGCATAATGTGAAGCCTGTTCAGCATTCTAGGGGAAGGTTTCACTTCAGCTTCTAGCTCTAGACTGGAGCAACTGGGTCTGGTCCTGTTTGGGGAGAAGACCCAGGCTGAGCTGTGTTGACAGCTGTTAGAAGGAGCAGTATCGATCTGTTCTTTATGGCAGGTTGGTTTGTTCAGTTTTGAGGATTTTTCTGACTGAAAATCATAAGGCAGAGTTTGAGTACCTGGGGCAGACACCCAGGAACTCAGAGGTGCTTGTTTGGTGGAATGTTTGCTGGCTGCTGTCCTGTTGCTAGCACGTACTTGGCTGGTGGCTGGTTGAAGGCTGACAAAGTAGGGTCACAGAAACTGATAAAGCAGCATATTGCAGGTGGCTGATGTCTCTAAAACTTAGGAATGTAAGGTTCAGAGTCAGCTTGCTTTTGCTTAGGCAGAGAGAATGAAGGTGTAACTTTGCCCATCTGGTTGAATGTCATGAGCCATAGGTATGTTCTGAGGTATCCATACACAAAATGTCAAACATCCTTGCATAATATTTTACAGTTTTGTCGCATCATTCTGTGCAAGGTCCCATTCACATGATTCTGTACCTGGTTCCCTTCACTTTGTGTCATACCATACCTGGTTCCGTCACATAGCTGTCTGAGAGTAGACGCTGTTCTCTGAAAAATGGTCAGCACACCAATTAGCTGCAGTTATGAGTAGCTGAATATCTGTTTTTCAGCCCACCTCCCTGCCCCATAACCCGTGGTTATGACAACCACGTCCTGACACAGTTTTCTTTCGTATCATGTTATACCAATATGTATCCTACACATGGCTGGTATGCATGTTCTTTGTAGTGTACTTGTAACCCCTAGTTGGTGTTTGCGCTTTGCTTTTGTTTTTTAAATTAACTGAGACCTACATTTTCAAACCTTAAGGAAATGTTTAAGTGGCTTTTGAGCTACCATTTTGAAAATGTAAATCTTTTCCTTTGGCCTTGTCTTTTTGTGCCTTTTACAGAATTTCGCACGTATTGGAGACATGTTTTTAGACCAGTTTTGTCACAGTCTGGTTACATATTGATGTGAATTTTAATGAACTGTCAATGTAAAATTGACCCAAGTGACCTTATTGATAGTCTAGCTGCAGCATGAGATGTTACTTGTAAGGATAGAGTGCTAGGAAGCAGGGAAAATGAGACAAAATTGAAGAAAGTAGGCCAGCAAGAAAGTGCATCAGAGAGAAATGCAGGGAAAAGTGCCATGCCATTTGAAATGACAATTACATTGTCATTTTCATTGTGAATACTTTTAGGTTCTATATTGGCTGTGATCTTTGTACTAACTGGTATCATGGAGAATGTGTTGGCATCACAGAAAAGGAGGCTAAGAAAATGGATGTGTACATCTGTAATGATTGTAAACGGGCACAAGAGGGCAGCAGTGAGGAATTGTACTGTATCTGCAGAACACCTTATGATGAGTCACAGTGAGTTCTGATAAGAACCTCTTATTTAATGTTTAGGTAGCAAACTGCTCTGACTTTGGTTACCTGTTCCTTACAAAGAAAAAAGAAGTTATTCTGCATAAATTGTATTCATTCGTAATACAAATTCATTTTCAGTAATTGTCAAATGTGGTATTCAGTGGATTTTCTTTGTGCTATAGTCTGATCTGGATAGCAACTATAATTTCAGTATGGGGGTTTATGGTTGGTGTGCTTTTGTAAGGTTTTGAGTCATAAGTACCCTCTTCAGTACTGAACTGCAAGACTGATGCTTGCATATGAAAAATGTTTGTACAGAGTGAAACTAGAACCCTAGCTGGAGTCCAGTTCACACAAACTGCAGCTTGAATTGTTTCAGAATACTGGTTGGGTGGTGCTTCTGGCAGTACACTGTTCCTTTCAGCTCTAAAGCAGATGATTGATTTTTTGAAACCTTGAATGCCTGAAAGCGTCTAGTGTAAAATTCAGTAACTAATTTTGAAATAATCTGTAATTTAGTCTGTTTGTAAATACAAAAGCAGTTTGAATTTGTCAGTGTGAAATGTCACATGCTATGCTGTTGTATTTGTGCCAAGTATCTTGTGTGCGAGGGATTGCAGGTTCATGTTTTTAAATGTAACCTTTAAATTAAATAAATCAGGGCACTAACATTTTTTTTGGATCTTGCAGATTTTACATTGGCTGCGACCGGTGTCAGAACTGGTATCATGGGCGGTGTGTTGGCATCTTACAAAGTGAGGCAGATCTCATTGATGAGTATGTGTGTCCTCAGTGTCAGTCCACAGAAGATGCCATGACTGTACTCAGCCCGCTAACTGATAAAGATTACGAAGGTTTAAGAAGAGTACTGCGTTCTTTACAGGTGAGAATGAAAAACGCAGCAGAGCAGAATGCTTTATTGTATGAGACACATCTAGTGAGTCCTGAAGGAAGTCTGGATTTCTCTTCCAGTCATTTGAGACTTGTTAGAAAGGAAACAGCAAGACCCTTATTTTGTGAGAAATGCCACTGTGTCAGCTGCAAACTTATTGGTGGTGTTGTGCTGAGGAATACTTTAGGATAATAATAATTAGGATATCACTGCTTCTGCACTAGGGAAACTGAGCGATCTTCTCAGTGGAAGGCTGTGTACCACCCAGTCTGCTCAGTCTCCCCCCTGAACTGCAAGACATCAGCCATTTCTCACCTGTTGACTCTGTACCTTTTCACATAACGCTGTACTTTTTCCTTCAATTCAATTCCAGACCCCATCAGATGAAAGTATAATGAAAATGTTTAGCTACTAAATAGTGCTCATTTAACTTTCTTGTGACTGCATCTTGTTTTCCTGACAGGCTCACAAGATGGCCTGGCCATTCTTAGAACCAGTAGATCCCAATGATGCACCAGATTATTATGGTGTTATTAAAGAACCAATGGGTAAGTGTTTCTGAACAATACCATGATGAGGAAGCAGTTTTAGGATTCTGAATATCAAGTTCATTACCTGTTGGCAATTTCCATTCAGAGATCTCGAAGATACGTTTTAGGGAATACAGTTTTTGCAGTCAGACAAAATGAGACAATGTGATTTCCCACTGACATATTTAGAGGTTGGTGACAGTTGATATTGTTGCTCCTAGGCTGTCTCCTTCACCCCAGATACCACTGCTGGGGGCTAGCTAGCTGCTGTGGGTTAAACCGCAACACTAATGAGAAAAATGTGAAATTTGATGTAGCAGAAGGACAGAATTCTTGGTTTTAACTTTAACTCTTTTTGTCCAGCTGAAAGTGCTGCTGTACATCTAGACAGCTGTATTTATAATTGCCAGTTCCTATTCCTCTCCCTGTTACCCAAATTTGCATTAAAATAGGGCAATGAATGCTCACTGCCATTCCTGTCTCATTGGTGTATCTGGTTGGTAAGAGTGAAAGCAGCAGCATTTTGCATGAGTCTGTACTTGAAATGGCTTTCATCTGTCCCATGTGTAATGTGCATATTCCTGTGAAAACAGAAAATTCATTCAACGCAAGTCACAAAATCAAATAAATATCAGAAGGATTAGATGTACAAATATAACTCAGTCTGAATGAGGCCTGTAAAGGAAATAAAGTACAAGAATCCAGATCATCTGACTTCTTTTTTTCCCCTTAATTTCTTCAGAGATAGTAAATAGCTTCCTGCAGGAATCCACAGTCACTCTATGCATTTTAATTCAGCTGCACGTGACATATTCATGTGTAAGTGCTTATTCTGAAGGAGATTTACTAGTGTTACCATGTCACCACTAGAATTCCTGGAAATACAGCTAACCTCTATAGGCTTTGTTTCCTGCATTTTGATAATTTTAACTCCTGCTGAAGATGAAAATGTCTCATTTTAATAATCTTTGGTTTCTTTAAAGACCTTGCTACCATGGAAGAGAGAATACTGAAACGTTACTACAAAAAGGTCACAGAGTTTGTGGCAGATATGACCAAAATTTTTGATAACTGTCGTTACTACAATCCAAGTGATTCTCCTTTTTACCAATGTGCAGAAGTTCTTGAATCATTCTTTGTACAGAAACTAAAAGGATTTAAGGCAAGCAGGTAAGCTAAAGTGTTCCTAACTGTAGATGTTCTGCTGTCCCCTAAAATGTCCTTAATGCTTTTATAAGCCTGCCTTACACTCATACAAGGATTTGTCTGTCCATGCACTTGCCTGGATGACTGCTTTTCTTTTGGAGGAAATAAATTGTTCTATAATAGCCAACTGTCATTTTCATTGAAAATTAAGGCTTAATTTCGAGGTTACTTTAAAATACTTGTTCAAAATGGGATGTTAGATACAAGTTTAGTATAGTAAATGTAGAAAATTTGAATGACCCTAAGTCACTGCTACAAACGACTTGAATGAGAATTTTTCATCAGGACATACACTGTGCTGTTCTGAGTCTTGGTTGTGTTCCACTATGCACCGAGTCCTTTTGAGCTGCTAAAAAGAGACAATCCTTCTGTGAAGCATGTAATCCAATGAAAGAATTTAGAATAGTTTGCTTTTTAATACCTTCTCTCATCTTTTTAGAACTTACCATATTTGAAACACTTGAAAAAAATAGGCTTTGAAGAAAGATATAGAAAACTAAATACAACTCAAATTTGACTATTTGAAATCAAGTTCTCTTTTCTAATGTTTTTCTGTAGAAAGACTGATGAAGAGTATTCCCATAACATAGACATCCCTGAAAATGAGTAGGCTGCTGTGCTCTGGATTTTTCTGTCGCTTGTCTCTGTCCCTGTTGTACTCCAACAAAAACCAGCTGCAGCTGAGTTAGAAATGATGAGTGCCTTTCAGCATTGCTTGGAAATCTGTACGTGTGCTGTAGTTAACGTTGTCCCTCCGACTGTAGCAGTCAAAACTAGCAGACTGCTAGTCTAAGATACTAAAGTAGGGTTAAATCCATTTGTAATTTAGTAAACTGAAAGCTTTGCTTTATACCCATCGTTGTGGAAGCTGCCTAATCTAATGAGAGGAATGTTGATGAGAAAAGGTTGAGACCAAATGAATTAGACCAGCATTTTCCTTTCCAGTATAATACTGTGGTAGTAATTCTTACCAGGTAGTTCTCAGCTCATGTTCCTTCCATCTTGTGTTAGCTGGTTATCCAGCATCCACTGCTTGCACATGAATGTCATTGCTGCCCTTTATTTGTTATTGTTGTTCATTTATACCATCCATGTCCTTTCTTTTCTTGCAGATTGTGATATCTTTAGTCTGAACTTTTTTTACTGGAATCAGAACTGGATGTTGGGGTCACGTACTTTTATTGTACAATTCAATGACATTAAACTGCCCTCAAAATCCAGATCATCTGTCTAAAAAATAAATGTTGGGGTTTTAAAATTCTTGTCACCGGCAGCCCTGCTGGTAACCACAAATGTATTAACAGAAAAGGAAATTGACCCATCCCTGGAATACTGTATTGAGGGAAATGAAAAATTCATCTTGGAAACCATGTATTTTATTGTCTTATTTTCAGTCACTAATAAAACTGTGAATGTCAAAGAGTTCTGCTGAACTGTGACTAGCAAAAATGTGATTTTAATATGCCTGGTTCAGTTTTTTCTATTAAGTTAATCTAAAGAATTATTGAATAAATTTAAGCTAAATACACGTTATTATAAATTTTCACACTTATAAATTGTCTTTTTGCTTTCCTTTCGATGGACTACTACTATGTAAATATTAAAGTTAAACTGATTTCAGGCATTTTTAAATATCCCAGTGACACACTGCATTTTACAGATAGTGAAATATTTGTATACAGTCCATGAAAACGTGCATANTGGTCACAACAGTCAAATTATATTCTTGGCTTATTTTGTCCAAAGGACAAAGAAATAAAAATCAGCAGCACCACTTTCTTGTCAAGATCAAATTGTTGTACTATTGTGGCAGAAGCAGGAAAACTTTGTTTTGTTGAAGGAGAGAGAGAAAGAGAGCAAGGAAAAAAAAGATACAGTAAATGGGGTCAAGTTTAACTCCATGGAAATGCCACGTCTGTTCTTCAGTGAAGAAGCTGGTTTAAAGTCCACACAGAAAACTTTGACTGTATTTATTTATTGTTGCAAAAAAGACGCTTTTTTATTGCTGCCCTCATTTGTCAGCTAATTATTTTTTCTTATAAAATCCAGCCCCGGTTACATGTAATCCATTCTGTATCTTAACATGATTCCTGTAGGTAAAAGTACAAGAAGACCTCTAGATGTCTTTTCTTTCTATGAAAGGAGCTGCTATGTACACATGTGCACACACACAGAACTGGGANATTTACCCTTGGCAACACCTTGCAGCAATTGTGTTTTCCAAAATGAAGAGTGCTTAATTCTTCACTTTCTTCTGTATTCTGCAGGTCCCATAACAACAAACTGCAGTCTACAGCTTCTTAGAGTTCTGCGTGTTAACCTAACACACGAGCAAGAATCTGGTTGTCTGAAAATTTTTAATTAAGAAGCCAGATGTTTTTAGTCAGGTTATCCTGACAAGACTTGATGTAAACTGCGTTTTTATTGGTCACAACAGTCAAATTATATTCTTGGCTTATTTTGTCCAAAGGACAAAGAAATAAAAATCAGCAGCACCACTTTCTTGTCAAGATCAAATTGTTGTACTATTGTGGCAGAAGCAGGAAAACTTTGTTTTGTTGAAGGAGAGAGAGAAAGAGAGCAAGGAAAAAAAAGATACAGTAAATGGGGTCAAGTTTAACTCCATGGAAATGCCACGTCTGTTCTTCAGTGAAGAAGCTGGTTTAAAGTCCACACAGAAAACTTTGACTGTATTTATTTATTGTTGCAAAAAAGACGCTTTTTTATTGCTGCCCTCATTTGTCAGCTAATTATTTTTTCTTATAAAATCCAGCCCCGGTTACATGTAATCCATTCTGTATCTTAACATGATTCCTGTAGGTAAAAGTACAAGAAGACCTCTAGATGTCTTTTCTTTCTATGAAAGGAGCTGCTATGTACACATGTGCACACACACAGAACTGGGAATCAACAATGAGTTTATCATTCATGGTAGAAAAAGGAAAAAAAAAAAAAAAAAAAAAACAATTAAGCTTGCAGAAAAGTTGGGCTAAGTGGTCACGGACTACAGACTCTGTTGCCTTGAATATAACAGTACAGTTTGTCATTTACTCTGCACCAGACTGAAATGAGAAAAATCTATTTGAAGGTATCTTGTTTGTAAACATTTGTCAGATTCTAATTTTTTTCTTTTGTATTAAAATTCAAAATATGGATGTATATGAAACAAAATAAATGGAGATAATTGTTCTCCCCACACATGTAGGTGTCTCTGAGTGTGCGCTGATATGCTTGTGCCGCTTTGGGGATCTGCTCAAAAGTACAAATATCTCAAGTAACTGGGGAGGGAAGTGGCCAGGGAGATCTGACTTGATTTTGCTCCAAGGGTGGCATTTACAACTTCTCTCTCTTAAGCAGCTGTTACCCCTTCATAAAATTTCTACAGTGGTGCCAAAATTGCTGTAACAGATAAGGTGGTAGGAAGTATTTTGTGAAATGTCACTGCCCACTGCTGAATTAAGTGATGTTTTGCGGAGTACCCTAGGAGTGTAAAGTACCGAGTGTAAGTGTGTCCTTGAGAAGCATTCCAGGTGGCTTCCTGGTTCCCAGTATGAGGAGCTGCTGGTAGGAGGGGTAAGCTGAAGTCAAAACAAGGTGCAATTTGCAGATGTTCCTTTTTGTTCCTATCACTTTCATACTGCATAAAAGACTCTCGTGTTACCTGTCTGCAGTCAGTGAGCCATGATTTATACGCAGCTCTTCTCAACCATTTGACTAGCTTTTGCACTAGTTCAGTTAACTTCTGTTCTTCAGTGATCTGGCATTTACCTGATTTGTGGATAAGCTCCTTTTGGGTTTAACCTCACACCTTGCTATGCAAGAATCTTTTTTGTTGTTTTTCTTATGAAGATGTTGCTACTGACCACACTTTCTTATACTTACAGGCTCAGGTGTACAGGTACTTCTGGGATAATTTTATCTAATAAAATCCATGGTTTTTGTACATGCAAATGTTGTCATTTAACCTATGTGTGAAAATTAAAAATAATTGTTCAATGTGAAAACAATTATCCATTTATGCTCTTTAAAGTTAAAGAAGAGTAGTTGCATTTAGGTTATGTTGTCCTTGACATTAAAAAAAAAAAAAAATGCTGCATATTGTATGCATTGTGTTTTTAATGCAGAAAGGAGAGACTCCAAGCTTCCAACAGCATTTTAACATATCTTGCATCTCATCGAAACTTAGTAATATTTCTGTATTATTTATTCAAATACAATTATATATATGATGTTTAAAACTTTCCTACCTGTAGGCAATAGATTGCTATGTTTTTAACAGATTGTGGCACAATGAAGAGTACTTCTTTTGTACCTTACAGGACTCATCATCCTAGACAAATAAAGTAATGTGTTTGACATGGATTTGGTGGTGTTTCTAATGAAACATTTGATAACGTTATGGTGTGTAAGTCTTGGCTTTTCCAGGTTATATGTGTTGCTGGTGAATTGATTTTGTTAGGGAGATAATCCATACATATGACTTAATTTTGCTGAGAGCCTTCTTTTGTTTTTTGAATTGCCAGTGAGTGCATTGAGGTGTTTTTCTTGGTTTATTATTGGTGATTTTTATAGTTAAACAGTGTTTCTGAAAAACTGTATTCTTGTAAAAGTAGTTAATACCTGCCTTCCTAAAAGCACGGTAAGTTCGTAAGATCTGTGATCTCTGTTCAGTCATCCTCCTTTTAATGTTCTTTAACAGCATGTTTCAGAATAGTAATATACTGTCATACAGATTTTGACTACGTGAGCTATTCTAGCTTGACTTC
>VXAV01009435.1:72049-95174 GCA_013399715.1 Alectura lathami | reverse complement strand
AAAAAAAAAAAAAAAAAAAAAAAAGAGGTTGGTTCTTTGTTGGGACCTTGAGAAAGTTCTGAGAAATGTTTGGCATACCTTTACACTAAGTGTTTAACAGTTTATTTAGGTCTGGGTTCCATAACAGAGAAAAACCACAGCGGTGGCATACTTCTAGTAAGTTTTTATTTGGTTTACAGTGCATCTGTGTTATACATTTCTTCAAGGGTTATTCTTCTGCTTGTAGTCTTAGTTGTCTGCTGTAAATATCATTTCGGTCTTTAGCAATGTGTATGCTGATAAATTTTGCACAGTCTTGAGCTAGAAAATTGCTAGTTAATTGTTAAAATCCAAAAATTATGCCTTCTGATGACACTTCAGTCATAAGATGGGGGTGTCAATGCTTGTTTATGATTAAAATATAGGCAGTGTAATTTAATTAGCTAAAGTCTAGAATTGCAGGAGTCTTCTCCAAAATTTATCTTAGCAGCTTGTAATGGCACTATCCAAGGAAGCTGTAATGTAAGGAAAGTTCCTTCAACTCTGGATTTTTACCATTATTTTATCTAGTCCAATTCCAGAAATGCCTGTCTTTATCAAACAGAAAGATATTTTTAAAGGTAATTTTGAAATCTGCAAAACTACGTGGCCACTGAAATACACTGAGCTGAATTAATGCTAACGCGTCACTTAGTTGAGTTCAGGTCTTACAGCTAGTGTTTGTTGTCAGAATAGTTAATGAGTGAAGGTGCTCTGACAGCCACAAAGCACAATTACACTGTGCTGCGAGAGGTGGTGATAAATACCCCGTGGATAATACGGGGGTGGAGTGGGAGAGCTTTGTTGGTGAAGAACCAGCGGTAGGCCCGGAGAGCTGCTAGATCGGAATTTCCTCGTACTGTAAGGCCTTCAGGTTCCGTGGCAGTTTGCTAACTAGGGAAGTAAAAGCATTGGGTCTTCGTGTTGTAGAAATTGAGCAGCATCTCATCTCCTGTCTCTCCTGTTGGTTTTGCTGTATGTTAATTTCTCACAGTACAAAGGTGGTACAGTACTTCCCCATAAGGTTGTGTATTGAAGGCAGAAAGTGCTGCTGCTTTATCAGTTCCTAGGAACTGCTATGATGCTAATAGTATTTCTCGAGGAAGATTTATATTGGTTAGGAAAAGCCATCATATTTGTGAGTTTTGCAAAATAACGTGAACTCTCGAGACCTGTTTTTGTTCTTGCAGTGGGTAAGTCTAACGGTTAAATTAATACTATCAAAACCAATGGCTAGCCTAAATCCTACATTCTCATCAGCTTTGTCAGAGGCAGGGCTGGCGTTCTGGACAGCAGAGCCTCGTGGTAGGAACAGAACTACTGACTGATGGATGAAAGTAGCTCCCTGTACTTTGGAGTGTCAAGGTGATGGTTTCATAGTTGGCAATCTGTACAAGTTTAGATCAGCTTAGAATCAGGGTTGTTTCTTTTCTCTGTGTAGTGCAGTCCGTGGGTTCACTTTCCTTGGCCCCACCTTGTGTTGACCCCAACAACTGTGTTGCTAGCTATGCGACCAGCTGAAAGCTAATCCTGGGGACAAAATGCTTTTTTGTGTGGAGGGGATGCACAATGAGAGGCTGAAGAGAGGGCCGAACTGCTGCTTTGACCGGCAGCCTGTATTTAGATGGGCTTTAGTCAGCAGTAGAACAATGGGGTTCCTTCATGTAACGTGTACTTGAGGTAGTGACATGACTTCCTTGGAGTCGATAAATTACACAGTGACAGGTTAAATGGGTCCAGTCACAGCAAAGCCAATAGGTGTGAGTGTAGGAAGACTGTACAGGGACTGATGGGTGCTTGGCCCTCTGTGTTTGTGTGTGTGTGTATATGTACGTGTTAGATATCTGTAGTATGTGTATAAATGTCTACAATGTTAAATGAGTTGTGGGTCACACCGACTCCACAGAACTGCAGTAAAGACTGAGCACTCTCAACTGCTTGTTTCAATGAGATCAGCTTATATGACAGATTAATTCATCTGGGTATAAAATCTGTGTTCAAGGATATGCGGTTGGGATCCGGTGGCAAGGAAAACAAAGATGAGACAGGATTTTGGGGAGGAAGTCATAGCAGGAAAACCGTTCTAGACAAGCTTCCAATTAAAGGGTTAAAGAGGCACAGTATTTGCCCTTGGTTGTAGAATCAGGAAAGCACTGAGTAGGAGATGTAGAGGATTTGTGTTTGTAGGTAATATATGGGGCATACATAGGTGACATACAGGAACTCTACAGACAGTCCTAATGTTTAAAAAAATAAAGCTGTTGGGGGTAAAAATAGAATAGAAATCTTGGGGTAGAAAACTAGTGAGTCATTTGCAGAATTGTATTTCTCAGTTGCCCCTGATGAAGATGTTTTGTCTTTGCATCCTTACGGTGAATGGGTTGATCCCTAAAGGAAGGCAGCTTTTAGTGTTTTGATCTGTTTTATCTCATGGTCTTTGAAGTGTATCCTTGCTTTGCCATCTTACTTAAAATGACATCTCACCACTGGACCGCATCTTTCTTGCCTGTGTTGCAGAGGTGGGTGATTTCTTCGGGTGTCCTCCCTCCTGTCACCACAGTAATGAGATGACCTGACTTCTGACTTGACTTAATGGCATGAGTACATTGCTACAGCAGCTGTTACGCGCGTGCTTTATTACATAAAATTGACATGCTTGTGACACATACAATGTCTGAGATCATTTTGGAGACCTGTGAGAGGGTGGTAAAGATCAGCGTCAGCGGTGTTAGATAATGTGCACAGAAGTAGCTCCTGTGTGTTTCTGCTGTTAGCAGAGTGTGTTGCCTCTTTGGGAAGGAGGATCAAAATCTAGTGGGATGTTTGACAACAGCGTGCTCAAGGAAGCAAACTGTTGACTTTTTCTTGCTCCTTAAACTTTAAATACTCTCAATGAAAGCATAGATAAGAATGCTTGCAACCTTAAGTAAGTCTTCATCTGTAGACAAATGTAACAAAGCTCAGGACTAAATCGCCTTAGCATTATCATCTTTGTTTAAGTGGGGAAACAGACCCAGAATGGAGAATAGACAGGAAGATCATAAAAAGGATGAACCAGGTAAAGCTGGGATTTAGAGCAGTTATCTTCTGACTTTCTGCCCATGGGCATGGTTTCTCTTGAATATAAAACCACATAAAATATAGTTCTGTTATGCTGCCTTCTGAGACAATGCATTTGGGGTGATTCAGGCTCGGTTCTGTCACATGTTGTATTTCTGTTATGCTGTCAGCTGTATTTTAGCATGATGCAGGTTCTTGGCAGTTACTTTTTTCTACTTCAGATTACTTAAAAGAGATTTCTTTTGGTTGTTGCTCAGGCAAATCAGACTCAAAGGGCTGATATCCCCCAAAGTGTGTAAAAGTTATTCACATATTCAAAATTCTGAAAGTGAAAGAAAAAGCAGTATTTGAGTTTAAATGGCTATATACTGTTGTTAATTTTCTGGAAAGACTCTTGGCTGGTACATATTTAACACAACTGAGGATTGTTTCCTTGCAGAAGGGGAGAGTCACTCCAGCCGTGACTTTGGTGGTGTCAGTTGCTGCTGTTCAGTGTGTGCTTTCTAAAACCAATGCACATAAGTTGTTTCAAACATGCAGAGCATGTGCAGACTATGTAATTTACCGGTCACAGTAAAAATACGTTCCCAGATTCTACCCTTCCTGCTTAAATTAGCATGTGTGATGCCATACTGCGGCAGGCAGCAGTGACAATGCCACGGGGCAAGCGCTCCCACCCACAGCACCACTTTCAGGACGCGCATCCCTCTGCTCTGTGCCGTGCTGTCAGGCAGGGTGGGCAGAGGAACGTATCCAAGTTAAACTCAACCTTTTATCCGTCTTTCTAACTGGATATAGAGGAGGTCTGATGTGGGTGGGCCTGCGTGTGCCAGCAGTGACGCGAGCCGGCCAGGTGCCTGTGGAACAGCAGGCTGCTGTGGGGCTGGGGCTGCCTTGCCCATCGCAGGGAGCAGTTTTAAACCAGTCCCGTACGCTCATTTTGTTCTGCCTTGACCCAGATTTTGCTATTACCAGTGGAGTTAGGTGGAGTCGTGATTAATTATGGCTTCTTTTTATCATACCTGGCTACTTGATCTGGAGCTTCGTATATAGATGCATAAATAAGGACTGTTGTAGATGCAGTTGCGGAGGTGAGAATCTGCATCGGAAATAGTAGAGACATTTCCTGAAGCCTTGAGCCAATGTGGTGATTTCTTTTTAGTACAAGAAAAGGCCAGGCTGTGTGCTTCTAAAACTGCAAGTGCAAACTGCTACTTTGTGCAAATTATAGGGCTTGAGGAGCGTAGATGGAGTGTACTCAGGAAGCTGGCTGTTTTATTTGAGTAAAAGGTAGTACACTACATGCAAGTGTTTTCACAGAAAAAAGTAAATGCACTGAAGTGAATAATCTTTTATTCTTGGTGGGAAAAGAAAGATGTATCTGAGTTAGAGTACCTATGAAAATGGCTTGTTTAAAAAATAAATACATTGTTAAATGTGTGTTTAAAAGAACTAGACACGCCCAGGTGAAATGCTTGTAAATTGGTGCTTAACTGCCTGGGATTGGAAATTCATTGTGTTAATTATGCCAAACGTTTAGGTGTCCTTATGGCAAGTAATTCTTCAATTCGACTCTTACCAGAAATTTTTACCGTCTTATTGTTCTGAAGCAATTAATTTTATGCTGTGTATAAATCTTGCTTTTCAGAAAAACAAATTTTATCCACTATTTTCCCCGATGGGTTTATTAAAATGTTTTATAGCTCTGTAGAGAGTACTGTATGCAGAACTACATGAGCAGTAGCATTGTGCCTAGGTGTAGTAATATTAAGGTATCCCCTTTTTTTGTTTAGTGGCTGAATAAGTACTTCCCTCTTAATTTATAAGAGGTGATACCAGATGTGGCCTAAGAAACTGTGTAAAAATGGAGGTGGTGTAGGTAGGTGTTGATGGTCTTTTGGAGGGTGAAGATGGTGCTGGTAATGGTGAAACAGGACAGTGTGAGGCAGAAGTGTTGGGCAGCCAGCTGGAGAACAGAAGGGACGATGCTGTCCTGTGTCATTTTGCAGTGGAAGCAGAAAGCAAAAGCAGATACCTGTAGTTGGGCTAAAACATACAGAAATGTCCATTGGGTTCATGCTGCAGGTTACAAATCCTGCTCTTAGCCAAGTAGTAATTACTGCATTTTCAATGTGAAAATCAGAAAATACTGAACATCTCTCTTCCTCATGCTAATATTAATAGCTGTGTTTTAAGAGGCGCATTATATGTGTTATGAAGTACTACTCCGTTTAAATGGACACGGACAACCTGGTCCTGCCACATGCTGGAGAGCCCTTGCTCAGCTCTACTCATTAGGAAATTAAAAATGACTGACTTCTTCAAGCCAGGGTTCAGTGTGTGAAGTGTTAAATGAGCAAACGTTAAAATTGGGTGTGTGCATATTAAAGTGGAAACTTTCTAGAATTTCTAGAAACTTTCTTGTATTTAGAGAATTTCTAGGAGAAAGTTCACAAATGTTTTATACTGCTATTGCAGAATCTTCCTAGTAATTGAATTCTGTGGATAACTAAAAATTCCAAGTGCCATCTTTCATAATTTCAAATGGGTTATATACGTGGCACTTCTAAATGTCTAATTAGCAGTTCTGGGTGTTTGGTAAAGCACAAGGTGTTAGAAATCTTGGTGAACAGAAAATGTATGTATCACACATTTGTAGAAGAAACTGTTGGTCAAGTGTGGATTGGGGGAAATTGCTTTTGACCTCTGTTCAAGCTAATTAATGCTGTTGCACGTGTGAAATGCCCATGTGTTCCTATAGAAGCAAATGCCATCTGTAAATTCAAGATGCCATGCAATGATTTGGGCTTGTCTTAAATATCTGGATATTTGTTGAAAAGTTAAAAGTTTTAAATTTGTGATCATACTAATGCAGGCTAAGATTTAGCCTGAAGTTGTGATGTCAGATTGTTAGAATCTTTTGTTAGAGTCTTTCACATTTGGGATTTCTACTTAAGAAAGTCAAAGGATGATTTTAAATGTTGTTGGTTTCTACTTTCTGCAAGACAAAAAAGGAAGGCCATTTAAGGAAAAAGTGGCTTACAGTAATTTTCAGTAGTATAAGCATCATACCTGGCTTGTAATAAAATAGTGGTGTGGTTTTACCTCTTTCTTAAAGATTCTTTTCCTGCATTTCGTAATGCTCCCAGTACCTGTCTTAGGAGGAGATGGTAAGAGGAGCTTAACATTTCTGTAGTTCTGTCAAAGACAATAAAGTTTTTGGTGCCCCTCCCTAACAGCAAGTGGCTGTTCTGCCTGGGGGGCTACAATATGCTCCAATTAATCCATGTATCACTTGCTTCTGTGGCCAAGAGATCATGAAGAAATTTCTATTCATTTGTGAGACCTGAATGTGGCATTGTGAATATGTGCCTCAGATTTCCTCATTACAATATTTATCATTTTTCCTGAAAGTTCCTTTCCTCTGGTGAATTGTTCATCCTGTAGAATAAGTCAGCTATTTCCTGTGTATCAGGATAATGTAACTTAATCTATGCAGGACAGTACCTCGGACCCCTTCAGAAGCTTTATATTTTGCGTACGCTTATTGGAATTTAGAAACTTCACCCTCCGCATCTGAGCAGTTTTTAACAGTGTGGTCCAAGACCTGAGATTGACTTGTTCTGCCCCCACATCACTGTGACAGAGCAGCAGTAAATGGAAAAAAATGGCCCTGGCCAGTCTGACCCTTGTGAGCGTTCCGTCCTGCTTCAGCGGGGTGGTCAGCGGGAGCACCTCGTGGAGCTTGTTCATACAGACAAAACTGTGCTCATCTTAGGTTTTCGTTTGCTGTCAGTGGAATTTAGAACTACAGCTGGACCTCTAGTAGCAAGATGAAGGTTATACACCAGCCATAGTCAGCGCCTCCCATTGTTTTCAGTTGCTGATAGGTTATGCTACCTGTTAACAGACATTTTTCATGCTCAGTGGCTAAACTGGGCTGAATTAATTTGGGAAGATTCTGTTAAAATTCAGCCAATTTCAATAAGAGAGTGAAGAAGAGATAAGAAGCCAATTTCAAGGAGATTAACATTTTGTCATACATCTTGTGTTCTTGGGCAAGACGTTACCAAACAGGGCGCCGGCAATAGGCAGATGTCTCTGAGTCAGCAAAGAAAGAAGCGCTGCCTGATTCTGCTGGGGACGGGAGCTGGGCGCACGGGAGGCTGCTTCCTGTTAATGCTAAACTGGGTGGCATGAAGAAGGGCATTAACCAGAGTATGGAGGGTTCAAAAGTTGGGTGAGGGTGGAGAAAAAGGGCGTAAACTGGAACAAGGAATGCCCTGGACAAACGGACAGGAGGTGGAGACTGGTTTTGGCAGGACAAGACGCTGGGAATGTTTTGGTGTCTGGATTCTAAGGGTGCAGCAGCGAGCAGGGCTCAGGCTTGCAGGGGCAGCCCTGCTTCTCACGTTTCCAAACGTTTTCAACGCTTGGCTCTGTAATGCTGCATGTGCAGTGTTCTAACTGGCAGTGTGAGTATATGGCTTATAAGTTGCCATCTATAGCAGGGATGTATTGTAAAAATTGAACATGTTGCAGTTGTATAGGGGACAGTTATAAAACAGGAAGAAACAAATTCCCCCTCAAAAAAAAAAAAGTAAAAAAAAAATAAAAATCTCCTACCTGTTGCTTTGCTCTGCATGTTCATCACCTTGATCCTGTATAGAGGAAGCAGGGAATTAAGGGCTGGCTTCTAAGTGGGTATGATTCATAGCATAATTCTAAGCAAAGCTTGCAGATAAGATCAGGATTATTCCTTACATGTAGAACAAAAGGAGTTCTTCTTCAACTTTTAGCCGAAGCAGCTTGAAAAAAAAAATAAAAAATCCTTGATTCTAAGAAATGATGTGATGTCTTGGTCGCTTTTATTAACATTAACATTAATGCTAATGTTTTCTTGCTTTAAAAAGAGTCAGAAGACTTTTTATTAATTCATATGTGGTAACAAGTGGGTTCTGTAGACTTTAGTATTTCCTTGAGTAATCTGCGTGCCATCTGTTTGCAAAGGTTTTGGAGTTACTTGATGTTGATGAAGCAATTGCATGAAAGATTTGACTTTTTTTAGTTATCTTCCTCTGTCTATCCTTATTGACTGATGATGATCATTGATGTACTCTGGATTTTGTGTAAAGATCTCTATACAAGAGGGGGAACCACCAATTTCACAGTGTGTCACTGTACAGAACGGCTTATTGCATTAGTCAGTTGATACAATATGCTGCACTTTGATTACACTGAGCGCTGTGAGCTGTGTAAAACTTTGATCTTTCCTCTTGCTAGGTACCAAGCACATGTATGTACACATCTGCAAAAGTATTTAAACAGTGAAGAAAAAGATCAGAAATTAAATGTAGGACAAGTGCGTCTCCATGCATTGTGTTATATTTTAGATATCTTTTAGAGACCTCTGCAGAAAATGGCTATATATAGACAAAGTGAGGAGAAGTTTTAAGAATGATATCAGATGTGAGGTTTTTTTAGTTAACTAAAAATAATTTAACTGATGGAATTTGAAACTGTGAAGTTTCACTTCAAGTAAACTTACACTTAACCATGAAGGTCTAACCATGAAGAAAAAGATCTTAGTTTTTTTTTTTCATATTTGTACAATGTTACTTGCTGATGCTTATTACAGTGCATCTGTTTTCTTCCAAGGTTTTAACTGATAGAAGGTTGAAACCAAGTCTGCTCCTGTGAAGACATCTTTCCCCCAAAGCTGTTCATTTTCACATCTTCTTGAGCTTTGGGCAATTAAAAAATTATTAAATACTTGAAAAAGGGGACCAGCTGAAAAGACGGTGATTTAAGGTCTGTGAAAGCCCTAACTGCTTCCTTGGGAGCTGTTTAGCAGTCCCTGTGATGTTACTGTCTTGAACTTTCCAGAGCTAGAGGTCATTTTCAGATACACTGCATGCATCATCTTTGTGCTGAAATAGATATAGTTCAATAGTGTGAGAGTTTGAGAGGTGAGCTGTATCTTGGTTAAGAACACGAACTTAAATAGCTAAAGAATAGAGTCCAGTTTATATTAGATACTGTGTTAACAGTATTCGATGGAAATGCCTGTTTCTAATCAGATTTTTTTGTTAGTTGAACACCTAAATATTTTTTTTTCCTAAGGGGCATTCTTTCTTCATTGTATTGAGTTGTTTTTTAAACTTCTTAATTAAAGTATTTATGATATGATTATTTTTGTTATAGTGAACCATTTATGGTTTGAGAAGTGAATGAATCATGTATTCTGGGTTGTTTTTTCCTGGCAAATATTTTTCTTTAATGATTACTCAGGGCTAGCTTAAATTGTACAGATGAATAATACTTGAAGTATAGTATCTGATTCATCATTGGAAATGCTACAATGAAGAGCCTTGTAAAAATACATACAGATCTTTTCCATCTTGTTTTCAAGAACAATACCTTTAGAGTGGACTACGTAGATGTATGAGGGGAGACCTGACAGCAGCTTTTCAATATCTAAAAGGAGACTACAAGAAAGAAGGGGACAGACTCTTTAGCAGGGCCTGTTGTGATAGGACAAGGAGAAATGGTTTTAAATTGAGAGAGGAGAGATTTCGACTGGATAGAAGGAAAAAGTTTTTTACAGAAAGGGTGGTGAAGCACTGGAACAGGTTGCCCAGAGAAGTGGTGGATGCCCCGTCCCTGGAGACCTTCAAGGTCAGGCTGGACAGGGCTCTGAGCAACCCGGTCCAGCTGTAGGTGTCCCTGTGCACTGCAGGGGAGTGGGGCTGGGTGGCCTTTAAAGGTCCCTTCCAGCTCGGATGGTTCTGTGATGTTGTAGGGCAATGAAATAGCAGTGCATCTCCTTCATTTCTCTGTGCCCTACAATCGGCGTTCTCAGAAGCGTAATAACCTGCCCAGGGTTGGCTTGTATTGCTGGGCTGTTGTATGAGAACTGCATTACTTGTTAGAAGGCCCTGCACTGGGGGGTTTGGACAGCTGTCGTGTCCACGGCCACCCCAGGCTCTTGCTCTGCCTCCCAGGATTTTATGCTGTGCCCCCGACATGCAGGTGCTGGCTGTGCCAGGGCTGCAGCAGGCAGCACCCCACGCGTGCCTGCATTGCCAGGGCAGCAGCACTGGGGCAGGTGAGCAGCGGGTTCCTTCTGCACATCCCCAGGGAGCTGCCTGTGGATAGGCTCGCCCAAAGTATAGCTGTGTAGCAGCACCCATCTCCTGTAGGTTTGCTAAATCACTCTCAACTGTTCTCAGTTGTTTTTTTTTCCTGCACCCACAAGTGCCTTGTTATCCACTCCCTCTTGTTTTAGGAGCTTGCTACAGCTCTTCTCATTCATACCCTGCAGCAGCAACGTTGTTTGTGCCCTTTGGTGTGCTCCTCCCTGTATCTATATTCTAAAAGCAATCTGTGCCATGCTACCTGCAGTATAAACGGCCAGCAGTTCTTAATGTGGAGCTTGTGCTTGTGATTTTTCTTACTTATATTACTTCTATTTTTTTTCCTGTCTGAAATCTGTCAGTTCTGTTTTGAATGGTGTATGGATATTTTCATGAAGAAAAACATTCAAGTGGGGAATCCTCAGCTAGTCTACAAACAAGCAAACACAATTTAGTTTGGTTTTGGCAGCAAATGTAGCAGAAGGCGGCCACAGGGTGGTGTGGACCTGCTCACAGCAAGTGGCCCTTCAGATGCAGTCCCAAGTGAGAGCTCAGGTGCAGCTCCTTGGATATTCAGCAGGAATTTTGGAGCCAGATCTGAATGCTGGAGATGAGTAAGCAGTTCTATGGCCCTCTCAAAATGGAAGAGAGGAATGTAAATACTCCCTTTTTTCTTTTTTTTGGTAGTGGAGTGGATGTGTTCTTCTGTTTTTTGTTCCTTATAC
This sequence comes from Alectura lathami, assembly GCA_013399715.1. Lineage (NCBI taxonomy): Eukaryota > Metazoa > Chordata > Aves > Galliformes > Megapodiidae > Alectura > Alectura lathami. Next base: position 84,235 of record VXAV01009435.1, on the reverse strand, counting down.
TGAAAAGTATTAAAATAGCTTCTAGCATGGGTGTTTCTGTGAACACAGTAAGCTTTTTGAAGTGCAGTAGGAATTCTGGACACCTGAAAGAGAGAGTCCCCTTTTTTTTTTTTTTTTTGCACCTGTATAACTGATACATGTAATGTAGAATGTGAAGGTGTGTTCTGGTAGATTTTGTTTAGGGTTAAAAGCATCACACACAGATCGTTCTTTCATGTTTCCCAGACTCTGTGTAGGTATGTTGTTTTTCTTTGAAAACAAAACATATTTTCTCCGTAGCCCCTACCCTACCATCTTAAGCTGCTGTGCAGACAAGTATTTGTAAACAGAAAGTAATGCAGTTTCTTCTGCTTGCACAAAGCTCTGGGGAACGTGAGGAAACGCTTTAGTGTGTGTGAGGCATTTAATACTTTGTTCTGCTCCGATTTATCTTGTGAAGAGCCTAGAGGTCTGCCTAAAAAGCTTGAATACAGTCCCTGTGAGCTTGTATTACCTTCGTTTAAAATAGTAAGACCTCTGTTGCTGAGACTCAGAGTTCATGGACAGAATGACCAGAACAGCAAATACTACTTTAAAAAAAAAAAAAAAAAAAAGTAGTTACTGGATAAACTGGTAGGAGCCCAGCTGCTGTGGATAAATTGATTTTGCTGTTGCTTTAAATCTATGATGTGTTGGTATTTTGGCAGAGTAAGAAAAACAAGGATATTAGAAAGTAATTTACTGTGCTGGGATTAGTAAAGAGTGTTCTGTTTCTACGACTGGGGCAGAACAGGATGGTTTAGATGTGTCTGATAAACAGGACGAGGTCTAGTCTGACAGCTGGCAACAATAGTTTTAGCTCAAAGTCAGGTGTACTAAATTAGCAAATCTTTTACAAGGATACAGGAGAAATCTCACAGAAGACAGCCTTGTAGGCAGAAGTGTTGCCAAATGGGAAATGATTCATCGTCTCTGAATGGGATGAGCACTGAGCAGAAGCAGTTTAAACCTCAGACTGCTTTGGCTCATAAAGCACCAAATATGCGATTAACACTTTATCTTCTCCAGTCCTGTGTTTTTTATTGTCTCCTGAGCAGCACTCTATATTTAGGATCAAAACTACTAGAGTCACAGTGGCAGAACTTGGTGAACCTATGTAGTATAGCAGGTTTTTGGTTTTGTTTTGCTTTCTTTTTTTCTCTTTTTATATTTAGTGGAAATACGTGATTAGCTGGAGCTGTAGTTTAATGTAGCGTGCTGGTCCCAGGGCAACCATTGCATCGTAATTTTTAGTATTTTAAAACCTTGTATCCGCTGAACACTGACAGTGCCATTGCTGTTCCACAGTACATGAAGAAGAGGCCAGGTCTACCAGGTGTTCTGAACAGGAAATATACTTGTGAATTTTTAAATTTAGTTAGTAATCAATGCAAAAGGAGGTACGATTTGCAAAGTTATTTGAAGGAATGTGAAGGAGGGAAAAGGCTTGTGCCTACAGAGTTTTAGTATGCCCCTGTTCTTGTTTTCTTTGATACAAGTTGTCGTATTGGCTCTGATATATAGATGACAGAGAAACTAAAGGAATTAGATCACTGGGAGATGATTTTATTATTTTAAAATAACTGAGATGTTAGAAGACAGTAGTGAGGGGAAAAGTGGTTTTGCTTGCTAAGTTAGTATATTGTTTAGCAAATACATGTATATTTTTTTAGGCCTGGGACTGCACTGAACCCAAGGAGCAATGTGCTTAGGAAATAAATGTGAAGATTCCTGGAAAACTGTGCCTAGCATCTTTACCTCATCCCTTGCATATGTGCCATAGAAGAAATGATAGAAATTGGGAGTGATGCTTAGTAAAATGCTTTGTGAGCACAACTGAGAGAGGCAGAGTGTTTCTGGAGTGAAAGGCACAGAGTAAACTAAGGCTTTCTACTTCTGTGCTCCCTCAAAATCCCCTTTGTGTCCACTCAGACCTTCTGAAATTCATAATTGGTGTTTGAGGTCAGTGGAAATACTTGCATGCTCATTACGTTTGAAAGTCATTCTGTCTTTGCAGATGCCTGTTAATAAAATATCCTCCAGCTTCTTGGAAATATCTGTCTGGATTTTTATTCATTTGCTATACTGCTAGGAGTGTTGATCCACAGTTTTAAACTTTCTACATTGAAGTTTTATACTTCCTCTTTCAGTCTCACCTGCTTGCCATTATTTTCCTTGCTCTTCACTCTAATGTTACTACCTTCTGCCATATGCTCCTTTCCCTAGGAAAAAAAAAAAAAATCTTTTCATCACTTGAACATTGCATCTTCCCAGAAGATTTCTGAAATTGCAGTGTAAATTGCACAGTAAGCCTCTTTGGGAGCAGGATTCTTTCTTTTCATATATTGGCAAGCTATTTCATCCAAATCCCTTAGTGTTCTATTTCTTTAAAATCCCTTTCATATTATTTCCTACAGTAGTACATAAATTGTACTGATTTGACTAAATTTAAAGAACTTATGTAAAAGCAAAGCGAAACAATGAAAACTTGGTGCTTTAATGTAAGTTTCTGTACTTCTGTTGTAGTAAATAGGATTATACATCCAATTAGCTCAACTCTGTTTAACAGCAGCAGCTTCTTAGACTGTTTGGATTTGTTCTGTAGAACACATCTGTTTACACAGAGAGACTAAACTGTGTCTGTTAATACTGAAGGACTGCAGTGATGTAAGGAAACCAGTTTATAAATCAGTACCTGGATATAATTATCTCTCGGAGGTGAGGCTTCATGATTTTCTGATGGAGGGGGAAGGCTGGACTGAGGTATGCAAGATCTTTAACCTGGTGGGGTGTGCGACATTGTCTTGTTTTTCTGTATGTACTTTCTGTGAGTGGTGTTGTCCCCATTTATAAGTAGATGGAGACACAAGTAATCAGAGGCATAAGCTTAGTGATCAGGTAAAGGCATGTATATTTATATATAGAGTCCACAGATCTTCCTACTGACCCTATATATATATATTTTTTTTTGGCAGAAGCCTTTAATAAATGTTCTTTAAAGCAAGACTAGGCTTCCAAGTGAATTGAACTTTCAAGCTGGAGAGGCAGTTTCCAGAGTTGAAAGCACACCACTAAAAACACTTTTCCATTGAAAATAAATATAGGGACCTTACACACAAGTATTTCAACTGCACGAAAGGAGGAGGGGGCAGGTTCCCCACTTTTCTAGGGAGACAGATCACAGTCCATGTCTGAAGTTGTGGATGTTGGTGATGCTGCAGGAAGATGTGAAGAATACATCACTTATCTGTGTTCCCCCATATGATATGATGGCAGTACATCAGCTGTAGCAGTAAAACAGAGTAGTGCCGAATGGGCAGTTTAGATTTCTGAAATATGCAAGGTAGGTCCTTAAGTAGTGATTTTACTAGTGGTAGTATTGAGATCATGATACTCATGAACTCTTTAACATTGTTTTATTTTTCAGGGAATGATTTAAAAAAGTAGTTCAAATACTGAAAGTTGTGTTCCTGAAAAGCCATAATTGACTTTTTTTTTTTTTTTTTTTCCCTAAAGAAAGTTGTCACCTTAGCTGTTGCCACGTTTTAGGAATTGTTTCCCACAAAGCAGCTGACAATTCCTTCGTTAGTGTTGATAGAGTTAATATTTACAGCCTTCTGCTGAAGAGCAGCGTGAGAATTACTGCGAGTGCGAAGGGTAAATAATGTGCATGCTTTGGGGTTTTGTTTTGTTTTTTTTCTTTTGCCTCTTCCCAGAAGAGCCCCCGCAGTAGCGGAGTGTCCCACCAGGATCATGTTTGTAGCACAGAGAATTTTGAGACTTCCTGTTTAAATCAAGTGTGTGGCTGTGTCCTGACAGACAGCAATGGTCCTGAACTCTGAGAAGCTGCTGGTGCCTACAGCCCTGGAGCCGGGGCTAGCTGCAGGTGCCTCTTGTCTGAAGCCCTTCTTAAAATTCAGGGCATTTTTGTCTGGTTGGTAATTAGATCATGAATTTCTTTTGTTGTTGCCTCCACTATAGCTCATTCAGAGGGTGGAGAGTTTCTCTGCAGTGAGACAAATCCGAGGGCTCTGCTTCTTGTTAGCGTGCATTTTCCCCCAGCACATTTCCGTAGGTAAAAGAAATACATCAGGCAGAACAGAGCTGTAATTTGTTTCTTGTGTTTCTTCCATATTAAGTTTATTTACTCGTCCTCAGAGGAAGAATCCTGTGTCTGCCAAGTATTTTGGGGCATGCGATTTGATCATTCTGGACTAATTGCTTCAGTCTAACCTGGGTCTTGCTTAAAAACTAGCTGCTGGAATTTCAAACGAGTTTTTAAGGACTGAGGTAAGGTTTCAGCATAATGATTCTTGAGAGTCTGAGATGAGTATCCCCCTTTCCTGAGATCTTAAATACTATTTCTATATCTAGGGTAGATATAGAACTAATAGAACTAATGTTCATAAAGGTATACTTTGCTCACGTTTGAATATAATAACTACCTCTGCAGGTTTTCGATTAGCTGATCTTAGTGACATTAATTTATTTTTAAAGGAATTACGTTTTTATACTGCAAGAGGGTGAATTACATTTAATTAATTAAGAGGATCATGCAGATCATACAGTAAAGCGGTGGGCTCGCTGATTTTTAATGATTTTCTGTTTCCCACCCTGATTTTGTTTAATGGCATACAATTTAATGCATACTACAAATGTGAGAATCAAAAATGTGGTCTTGGACTGCTGACATTCTTTTTTTTTTTTTTTGGTAAGATATTTTAATAGCTGCTAATTTCAAGCTATAGATTTTTTTTTTTTTTTTCCCCTAATAAATACCCAGCATAGCCTTTAGTGTTTGTAAGTGGTATATTTAGGATGATGTCATGATACAATAGCATTTTTTCAGATGTTGTAAAATGGACGAGATGTGGGGATTAGGTCATTTTGCAGCAGGGTGGAGAAGTTGAGTGGAATTTGTAGTGTATGAAAGTTATGCATTAGAAACATCCTGGCTGGTCAGAGAGGCTCCATCCCCACTAAACCAGGAAATGCAAATATTCGTAATAGCCTTTGTTTTCTTAAAGTTTCCCACGTGTTAGTTAGTTCTGCTTCTTTTTTGCTGCTTGCGGCTGCGATTGAAGCCCTAGCTTACACAGCCCTGGCAGGGAAGGCGTAGTGCTGTATCATTCTGGTCTAGTTTGCATTTTTGGTTTATAGCTTTTAAAAAGTGTATCTTCAGGTTTTGCATTGACATACTCAGTTCTGCTGGTTTGAACACAGATCTCTGTAGAAGACTTGTAAGCCTTCATGGTAGGATTTAAAATGCTTGGGGAGGGCTGCTACCTCCATTGCAGAGGTGGCAGCATAATTTCTTTCCTTTACCTCTTGACAGGCGTATCAAATAAACTGGACACATGAATAGACTTAATGACGTGTGTGGCAGTAAGCCCACCACTGAATGAATCTAGGAAATGTGAATACATTACTTGCTCCAACGAAGAATTCTATGGTGTAGGGTTCTTTTGTGTTTTGTTTTACTTTTGGCTTAGAGTGGAATAAGGGAGGAGAAGTGGGAAAGGAAGCCTTTTGTTTACAGTAAAACAATACTGTGAAGTAGACATCATGATGTTAAAACAGGAGTCTAAACATGGCAAATCGAGGCAGGCTCCATCTGCCCGTGGCCACAAGTCATGCAGACGTGCCAGGCACAGACTGCTGGAGTCGGGAGTCCTTGTGCCGCTCCCCCCCTTACGGGAATTTAAAGTAGCCTGGGAGGCTCTGCCCCAGAACTTCATTATTGCAAGAGGTGAATGATTTATTGTTTAACTACTTATATTCAGTGATACAATGCATCTTTATTAACATTTTTTCCATGATAAATGCGTGGTGTTTTTCATCCTGAACTTTAATCTCCACCATTTACATGCAAGTAATACGGGTCTAGAATTCTAAAACCAATTAAAAAACCCCTGCTGTTATAGGCAGAACTTGACACAGTGAATCTGCTGCAAAGGAAACTGTGCTGTTTCTCTGTTAGTTTCTAGCATGTTTTGCAGTGGTTTACATTGTATTGTTAGGACTTCTTTGTGTGTCTCAATAATCCATATTGCTGTTTGGTGTTTGAATGTAGATTATTGTGGTTTTGTTTGTTTAGTCCCAAAGGAATAATTCTGATCTGTTGAGAGACAGATTTCTAACTGACAGTGCTTATAAGCAGGTGCCTGTGATCCTTTGGAATAGGTTTCATTTTACATGGTATATCAAGGATTTACCATCTGGCTTGTATTGAATTTGAACTTGCAGAAATGTGTTCATGGGACAATTTTAGCAATTATTAAAGGAAATTCTCATTAAAAGTGCTTTTCTAATACTAAGATTACCCTGGTATGTGTTAAAAAAGAGTTTATTTAAAAGCTGTCTACCTTGTGTTTGGATATCTGCCTAACAATAACAGATTTATACGTCACTGAGAGCTAGTGCTGGATTTTTGTGAACCTGGTATGTCCGTATCTTAATAGCACTTTAAAAATGTATTGGTAGTTCTGAATCGTTGTAATGTGTTTTCCAAGTAAGACAAGTCAACTAGAATTGGTACGTTATTCTAAATTTACGTTGAATTTAAAGTACGTTTACAGTTCTGAGAGTTGGAGATTGGTTTTCCACCAGTGTGAACTCGGTGTGTGTGTGGTACCACCCCTTCCAGGCTGTCCTGGCTCTGTAGCTCTGGGGCAGGAGGGATCATGGTATGCATTTCCTAATTCATGGCAGAGAAAGACATGCAGATGGAACAGTTAGCGATGGTGATTCCAGGTTTACCTGGCTGCTTCCGCTGTGGGAAGACCAGGCCAGGTTCACACCTTGTTCAGTGGATTAGGGTATGTCTGCAATCACCAGCACCCCTGGTGAGCTGGGCTTCCCTCTGCTCCTCTTCGGGGACCCCTGTCTCAGCATGCGCTGCCTCTGGTCTGCTCCCCCTAGAAGACCAGCATTGGGGTGACCCTTTCGGCTCACTCGTCTCTTTAGTGGGTGGTATTTGGAGTCTTAATTTGGGTAGAACTGGCTTTCCAGTAAAGTGGCGCGGAAAATAATTCAACTTTCTAAAGAAGGGCATGCCAGCATCTGAGTTCGTATTTTGTGTTGATTCTTGCTTAGTGCGTGTTAGGTTATTCTGAAGTTCTCATGGCTTGTGAGGCTTGGGCTGTTATGAAGTAAAATCAGGGCACCATTAAAGGGGTTGTGTGTATGCTTGCCAGAGAAGTGCTTTGTTCAGTGTTGTGGTTCTGTGCTTCTGTGTGCTTTGGGAAATAAAAACTAAAATTCAGTCTGAATTTTTAAGATTGTCTCTCTGAAAACGTGGAGGGTGTTAGGTGGTTATTTTGATATCCTAATGGCAAAATATGCTTCCTTTATAGATATGTAGTCTGGAACTGCACAGCAGATTTGGGAGGAAAACTACCAGTCTGCATGAGAATGAAAATTTGGGGTTGTATTGTGTTTTGGTTTTAAAGCTGCAATGCACTGGTGTGGAGTACATTTTTCCCGTGCAGCTGCAGGTTGCTGTCAGAAGGGTAACGCAGCCTCTCCGTGCCTCCTCTGCAGCCGTGTGCTTCTGCTGCTTCCTTGCATTAGCTCTGCTGATGGCGTGGCTGCAGGGTAAGCCAGGGCAGCTCTTGGAGCCAGCGGAAAACTAATCCGTCTCCCCAGAAGGCTAGCTTTCTGTTAAGCCAGTTCAGCTTCCTCATCTACCTTGCATCCATGGGTTTGCTAGACCTGATCTGAGAGAGGAACAGCTGCAGCCCTCTTGATTGTTAGGTGCAACCTGAAACCTTCCAGCTCGTGTTGGTTAGCGATCGCTGTTCGAATAATAGTCAGCTGCTGCGCTCATAGGCATTTCATGTTTCAATATGTCCTTAACTCAGAGCCCCTATGCACCTGTAAAACATACAGTTGTTAGTTTTACCTGTTTGTGTGTCCCTTCTCGATGATAATCAAATGCTGTCTTCTTAAAGCGCACAAATTTCATTAACTTGAAAGTAAATTCTCACTTTATGATCACGTTCATTTAGTTTGTTCATCTGCAGGAAAAAAAAAACTTTCAGAGGAAATGAAAATTGAAAGGAAATGGAACTTTTTTAAAAAAGTCCTGTGAGATTAATTGTAAAATAAAATTTAATGTGAATAGTTGGGATAAACAATTTTATTTTAACGTCTTAATTGAGAAAGTTATTACTTCATCAGCTGTATTTGCAAATCTGTATGGCATTATTTACAGCTCTCTTTTGTGTTGAAGACCTCCTGTTTTATATCTTCCCATGTGGGAATTTTGGCAGGTCCAAGAGGGAGTGCAAGCAGAAGAATATAAGCTGCTCAGCCGTGTGCCAACAACAGACGAAAACAGTAGGAATTTGTTTGAAATGTTTAAAGTATTGAGCTATGCTGCTGGAACCTGTGCATGGTGTATCGTTTGCCCCCTCTCAAATGTTTTTCTAAGAGGGCAAAATTGTGAAGAGTTTTATGCAACATGTAGAAAAGTGTGTCATGTCAGCCACAGGTTCCGAATGCCCCAACGATTTCTGTGCACGAGGGGCAGCAATCTGAAAGCCAGGAGGTGTGTGCGTGTTGGTGTGTCCCTCCCTCTCCCTGCCCCCGAACCAGGCTCATTCCAATCAGCAGTGTAATTGGAATGCAACCACAGTCTGGAGGAGGAAGGGGAATTTTTGGCAAGAAGAGGCAGAGCAGTTGGGAGCTTTATTCAGATTAAAGCATAGACGACCATTCATTATCAGTACAACACACATTAGCAACAGCATAGCATTGTGTTTCTACAGCTGGGACTTATTTTAGTGGTTGTATTGCACTGCGTATTACATGCAAACAACTGGGATCTGATCACAAAAAGCAATGCTAATGGCTTTCATTAAAAGATGGTGTTTCTGCAGGGGGAAGAGAGACTTGTCTTCAAAATGAACTATTGTGGTAAAAATTGATAGGCAGCCTGTCTTTCCCCTTGCTATCCCATGTGTTCCATATGTTCTGGAACAAGCACTTTTTCTAGGGGAAAAACCCTTGGGTTAAAAAAAAAAAAGAAAAACCCAGAAATTACAATTCTGAAACCGCTGGTTGAATTCAGAAGAAGGCTGAGCTAGTTTCCCTATGGTGTTGACACTGAAAAGCCAGAAGATTAGTAAACGCAAGCTTAGCTTTGGACCCACTCCTTTTCTTCCTCCTGTGCGCTCCGGGCTGCCCGCTGGCACAGCAGTGCTTGCTTACGAGTGCCTGGCAGGAGGTTGGGTACTGAATTTTAAATGTGTTGATTATGTGTTTCCTTCTTCAGCTAGTGTGCTCAGTTCCATGGACATTCATGACTACTTTGTATTTTCTTACCTTTCTTCCTTTAAAGCATTCATCTCTCCACTCTGCACATTTAAATTTTACTTAATAGAATAGCTTAAGAAATATTAATTTTTAATGTGTTCTTAAAATGCCTGTATCTCTGTTGTCTGCAGCATATGTTAGAATGAGATCATAAGGCATGATAAAAGATACTTGAACATATAGTACGGAAAATTGATGTGCATGTTTGTCTTGGCACGTGTCTGTTGTTCCTTCATATTGGAGTACTAATGTTCTCTTTTCTGTGGACTACCCAGGAAGTCTGATAAATACAAAACATAGATATCCACTGACTCACTGATATTTTGTAATAAATACTTTATGCACTTATGTGTGCTAGAAGCCATTAATGCCTGTTGGTGATGCACTTGTGGTACAATGCTCCTCCCTCCCTTTCAAACTGTTGTCAATGTATACAGGCACTGGTTCCTATCCTAGTTTCTGAAAAAGTTCAATGCAAGTTTAAATAGCTTTAACATTTTTCTGTTTACTAATGTAATAAGGATGTTGTTTGTACAGGGTTGTTTTAAAACAAATAACATTCTTCTGCAGCCTTGCGTGTCTCTAGAGGGTCTGTCAATGGTGCAGCTGCATAGATCTGGTAACGATGTGGGGTTCAGTGACGGTGTGGGGTTCACATCAGCATTTTCACTTCCCTTTGTTAGGAGTGAAGTGACCTTGCTATGGTTCTTTCTGGTTTTTGAATCTTTGGCTGAAATTTCACATAAGATGGAGGTCTTAAAGATAATTAAGCCTTATGACTTTTACGAGAATTGCTGAGACACTTAGCAGTGACCTGAAATGAGAGGAAAAAGCTGCAGCCAGAGATCAGGTGTTGGTTGACCACTGCAGACCCTGTGTGGGAGAGCATCTGCGTCAGTGCCCTGCTGGTGGGAAAAGCTTCAGCTGTAGCTTTCAGTCAACCACAAAACATAAATCCATAGGAAACCAAACTTCCTTCGTTTTTATTCTCAAGGAACTATTAATCAGGTGGTTATCAGCGTATTCAGAATGGTCCGATGCAGTGCTGCAACTGTTAGAAAAATGGAGCATAAACTATGGTCCGTTTCCTGTCAGTGGGAAAACTTTTTTGTGCAAAAAAGTCCTGAGGTACATTAGAACCCTGTATGCCGAAGAAGGTTGTTTCATTTAGAATTGAGCTGATGCTCTTGAAATTTAAGCTTTTTTATGTAGAAATACCTGGCAGAGAGGGCGTTCTTAATGGGTGATTTCTCAGTGTCTCTCCTGTTTTGTTATCCTGACAAAGCCACAACTGGATGACATCTGACTGTCCTTAAGTGAGGTTACTAGGAGAGACCTGAGCCAAAAATGTTGGTCTGTTCAGCGATGGCTAATTGTCAGGGAAAGAGCTACTAGCTGGTGTACTGTGCAACTGACAGACTTGATTAATATTTTGAAAGGAAGCTTTCATAATCAATTAACCTTACGATTTCCTTCTGAAAACGTTAGTCAAACCTCTTTTATTTAGGCATTTTGCAGTTTCAGGGACATACTGTCTGTCCCATTGTGCTGTGGATGGATTTTGCCTAAAGTGTCAGATCAAAAATCTTTGGCTTCATTTGACAGAATTCCCATTCTTGGTAATGGATGAAATTGTTCAAGTAATAATTTTGTGATATACTTCAGGCAGCAACCATCTCTATAGATATGTTTTATTTGAAGTTTTTTTATACCACTAGATGAGTAGTAACCACTTCCCATTCTTGGGAGACTGTTGTTTGTTGACAGCTGTCAGGCTGAGGATATTCCTGCGGATATTAAGGAATGGCAGGAACGTTTTTCTGTGTTTGTTATTATCTGTTTCCTTAATGTCTTTTAAGTTATAAATTGCATATAAATTGAGTAGTTTTTAAATTGCTGGGCATCTGGAGGGCTTTAGTGGATTTTACCACATCGTCTTGAGGATTTTATTTGAATATTTTGTGGAGCAGACTTTGATGTGGCAGTCTGTTTGTTATATACTCTTGAACTCCAGGTATCAGGCATACCCAAAATGTTTGGCACATTATTAGTATTTTACCACTGTTGACTGTTTACGGTGAAGCTGTTGGGTGAAAATCCGTTAAATACAGTAATGCTTTAGGATTATCATTCTGTTTTTGAACTGAGAGAAACTATGGCTTGACCTTTTTGATCTCTTACAAAGAACAGCTAATAACAACCTGGCACCAGGAATTTTTTTTTTTTTTTTTTGAAGAATAACAACATTGTTATTAACACCCCATTGCATTCAGCTAATTTGCTGAAACTTTCCTGGAAGCTTGTATGTGCCTTTCCTATTGTATATGTCAACGCTCAGGGGACTATTTTATGACTACCTGCGGTCGTTAATGAGTATCCCCTTCTGTTTTATGCGGCAACCAAAACTTGTTAGACCTGAGCAGAGCTGTAGTGAGGCTTTACAGTGCTGAATTCCCTTGGAAAGTGCTTTCGCTATAATCAGCATCTTTATGAACATGGTCATATAATAATTGGGATAGCATTCATTTCACTGATTTAGAGTAATGTTTAACTTGGACTGTGCTAGCGTGCAGAACTACTCAGGATGGTGCTTCTCTGCCCAGACCGTGGAAATCTCCATGACAGTGCTCATGAACCACCTCCACTTGCTTTTGTTTGGCCAGATACTGTGAAAGAAACTGGAGAATCAGCAGCCCTGCAGGATCCTTTGGAGAGTATTCAACAGGAGAAAACCTGACTGGTTTGGGGTGATGTTTGTGGGCTGCACGTAGTGGATGCTCTTTTCTCACTTTGTATTTCCTGCGAGTAATAAAGATTGGGGATCTCATAGGAAAAAAAAAAAAACAAAAA
>VXAV01009435.1:44366-71966 GCA_013399715.1 Alectura lathami | reverse complement strand
ACATCTTTTATTCCACCCCAATTTCTCTTTTTTTTTTTTTTTTTTTCTACTGGCTGTGGGAATTCATGCTTTCACTTAATACTCAAGAATCTTTTTGTGTTACCAATAAATGTTTTAGTGTTTTTCAGGGGACTCTAATAGTTCCTGCTTACTAAACCTGTGATAATAGATAAGCATATGTAGTTGAATAGCAGTGCATTTTGTGAGAAGTCTTTTGTGTGTATTTTGGCATTGTTACATGAAAGTTGTCTCCATGGTTTACTCTGTTCTTGTTTTCCCCTTGCTGTTTCTGGTGGACAAATGCAACTGTTCCTTCCTTTTTAATTCAAAGAAAAAAGCCTGAAACAATTTGCAGCTTCTACAAATAAAATGTATCTTTGGAGCCATCAAAACTGTACTGTTAGAAGTTATGTTAATCCACCTAAATGTTTTTTAGGTAAAATTTTTATTTACTTTCCACCTAACGTAACAAAAAAGCCTAGATCCCTTCCCTTACTCTGTAGATCAGAGCATAAGACTCTGCATGGGATTCTGCTGGCAAAATTGTTCATGCCACCATGTGGTGAGCTGGTTAAAGTGATCTGCTTCACTCAGTAGGTAGACATAGGAACAGCTACAGATGGCAGCAGTGGAAAAAAGCACATGAAACTACTGCCTGAGGAAACCACTACTGTACCACTTCCACTGTGATCTGCCCAAGGGTGACTTGCCAGAAGATGACACTTCTGGCTCAGCTTTCAGGAATTATTTTACATGATAATATAAATGGTGTGGGAGCACAATTCTTTTATATTCACTCATGTTGCTTTGAGCAGGATTTTCTGTAATGCTGGGCAGGTGAAGTAACTGGTGTTGTTAATGACCAGAATTCTCATTTTGCATTTCTTGTTTTTCTGCAGTACTGTGTGCAAAAAACTTGGTGAAAAAGGATTTTTTCCGTAAGTAGCTGTTTCAGTTTTATACGTTTATAGTTGGGATAAACATTATGCACGTTCTGTAAATCCCGATTTGCACGTGATCATTATATTAGAATGGTTGCATTAAGGGGTCTTTGATGTTTTTGCACCATTTTATTTCAAGGCTTCTAATTTTTTCTTAGGTGACATGGCATTCATAATAATAGCTAAAAACAAAGTGCACTAACTGTCTCCCTCCCCCCTTCCCTCTGTTTTTGGTGGGATTGGGGAACAAATTTACTCTCTCAAACAAATGACATGTTTTTCAGCATTGGAGCCATGTACTCATTAGATTGTTTTTCATATAACCTTTTGTCCAGCAGACATAAGTACATCTCAATTAGTAATAATCATGTCATAATACTTACGTACTCTGAAATTATATTTTAATTAATAAGATGAAGAAGGCAGAAAGGAATGCTACTAGCTGTATAGGCATGCATGCACACATCACCTGCCTGCTGCCTTCTAGCTGGGAGTAGGAAGACTTCAGATCAGACTTGAACTGTTCAAGAAATATGACATTAATAAAAGCCAACTTGAAATAAATAAATATTTTTTAAAACTGCAATGATTTAGGACTCAAAAGCATCCTGATCCATTTGCTATTTTTTTTTTCTTGCCTTCCTCTTAGGACTTCCTGATCCATTTGCCAAGGTTGTGGTGGACGGATCTGGCCAATGCCATTCTACAGATACTGTGAAGAATACGCTTGATCCAAAATGGAATCAGCATTATGACCTGTAGGTGGTAACAGTGATAACCAAAGGTTTGAAGTGCAGCCCTCTAAAGTACACAGAAATTGTCTGATACTCATAATACTGTCCTATTTACAACTTGGAAAAGATCCCAGAGTTTATTAGTTTGGGTGAAAAATACATCTGTCAAAAAACTGCTTTCTTGTTTCCCTCAAAGTCTAAACACTGTACTTGATTTTCTAGCGATGATGTTTGCAGCATGCTTTACACATCCTAAAGCAGTATTTTATGGCAATATTTTCATATTGACACCTCTGTGAAATGAAGTAATTGACAGTATTTCCCTCAAACTGCTCTGCAATTCATGGTTGTGTCTTGTAGTGTTACAGTGTCTTTACCTCAATCTGCTTCATGTTCCTTTTCTCTCATTTTGTCTCAAGTGTTCTCTCACTGTAAATTCTTATGTCATTATCATTGCTTGAGCATCTTTCAGTGCTGTTGAGCAATATAATCAGTATGGCATGTGTATGTCATGTTTTTTCTCTGTTTTTCTAAAGCACAGACTATTCTGTACAATGTGATTTATTAATGCTAGTATTTTTTTACGTAGGCTTCATTCTGCTCATGCGTAATTTGTTTTCCCTGTCCTTTTTTTTCTTATTTTCCTCTGTTTCCTTGGTATGAAAGATGAGGAAGAAAAGTGAAAAGTTTTGCCTCATTGTGTTGTCCTTTATTTCTTTCTAAGGCATTGTTCAGATCTCTCTTTCTTTTTTTTTCCATGACACCTTTCCATACTTGTGTTCTGTGTTGAAATCGTCATCAGTTCCCTGCTTCTCCCACAGTATCTGCTAGCTGTTACGCCGTGTTTGAAGTGCTGTGATGACAATGCAAGTAAACAGCTGACAGGAATGGGTTACAAGGGATTGTAAATGTTCCATGTTCTCGTGATTTGGAGACTTGGCTGCATTTTGGAGAAGAGAAGGAGCAGAGGATATGGGAAACAAGGGAGGAAGTTAAGATTTAATGGGAGTAATGGAAAAAATAGTAAAAACTTTTGAAAAAGTTCCTTTCTGGTTGGAAGGATGAAGAGAAGGTATTTCTACATTCTTTTACAGAACAAATGAAGCTTGTATCTGGATAATTTAGTTGTCTTAGCTTTGAAGCAAGGCTGTGATTGCAGTCTGCATCATTGTATAGAAAACAGATAGAAAAGGGGCTCCTAGCAGAATATCTTGTTGCAGCAGATTTGGGGCATCTCTGTGTCACAGCATTTGAAATTAATTGCACGTTATTAAAATGTTCAGTTTTTCATAAACATTCTTAGACCTTCCTTTCATTTCTCCTGAGTGTTCCAGCTAATTTGTGTTTTTGTTCCTGGAGACTGGTACTAAATTGCTCTTAATGAGGTACAGACATAAGGAATTTACACCTGTGTGAAACTTTTTTTTTTTTTTAGGGAATAGGATCCCTAACAGAGCTAGGTTTTGCTTAGTTAGGATGTTATTTTCAATATAAACTGCATGTTGTCTATGGATGACTACTGTGCTAGATTCCAGCGGCTGAATTCCTTAATGACACAGAAGTATACAAAGCATTTCTAATCCTAAGTACATTTCAATGTTATGGAGGCCTTGTAATTTGAAAATAATCCTGTCTCTCAAAATATTCTTCATAATCATTTATCCCATTGTATTGTCGTATTTTACTCTATGGAAATTTATTTCCGTTTATAAATACCGGTTACCTAGTCTTCAGTTCCTATTTAAGACAGCAGTTGTCTTAGCTACAGCAGGTCACTGTCTGGCTTTTATTTTAAGATAACTTTTTGCTTTAATATACCTAGTATCAGGGCTCAGCTCTTCATCTGAACCAGACAATTAGATAATGAACTTTTCCTTTTAGGGAGAAAAAAAAAGAGTAAGAATAATAACCACTCTACTGCAAAGCACGTAACGGCAGACCTCATAAGAATAATTTTCTCATTCTTTGAAAATAATGGCATAATAGATCATTAGAGCTTCCTAATATTTACCCTAACAACACAGCATTGCATGGGAACGCTGGTCTGACACTGTTACAGGAGATAGTTTGCACACCAAACGTAACCCATGGAGTCTTGGTGGCAGAACGCCTGCTGACTTGCTTCTGCCGCCACACAGCACAGGAAATCCACCAGAGGAAGGGGTAGTTATGTAGATTTAGGGTTTTTTAAAGAAAAATCCTGTTTTTTTTTTTTTTCCTACCATGAAGAATTTTGTTGGTTTTTAAATGACTTTAATAGGCTTACATGCAGTAAAATTCTCTTGGCTGTGTTTCATTCCTTGTAGTGTCCTCTGTCTAGGACTTCTAGAACAGGTTAACACTGCTGCTAATTAAGTCTTGTGTGTCATGTAATAGCATATGCAGATGGCACGGTAAGATGGATCTCTTGTGATGTATTTATGGAATAATGTCTGAATTAGCTGGCTCATTCCAAGGGGACTTTGTGTATTGTTAACCTGATTCAGCATGATAAATGCAATGCACTGCTGTATAAGAAGTTAAAGGACTTCTGTAGTGTTATAAAGAACAGAAAAGTTTTGTTTTTGCCTTATGTGGTATTAATTCAGATTTTAGTGTGAAAGCAAGCAGCTAAATTATTTGCTTTGATTCTTCAGACTAAATGGGTGTGTGTAGGGGCTGAAATCTGGGAGACTTTCCAGAAAGAAATTGCCAAATAGTTACTGTCTGGATAAAGTGTAATGCCAACAAAGTGCTATGCTTGCCCTGGATGTATTCCCCTGCCTTACTTTCAGGCTTGACTGTGTTTTCTGTGTTGTTTAGGGCTTTTCTCAAGGCTTTGAAGGACCAGACTTAATGCATCTACAGAGCTTCCCCGTCCTGTCTGCCATAGTTCCACTCTCTCCTACAGCCTTCCTATGTTCACCTATTCTCTCTAGCCTACTCCAGTCTTCTTAGCCTCAAAGCGTAACACTACCATTGTATTTAAAATACTCGAACAGGAAAATGGGGGGGGGGAAGAAAATAAAGAAAAAGAAATGGAGAAAAACTAAAAAATTTGTCCAGGTCATTTAAAACAAAACAAAACACACCTCTGTGTGACAGCATGGATTAGAAATAGGGAATTCCTGGCTTCCAAGCCTGAGTTCATACCTCTTGATGTTGCATTTTTCTCTCTTTCTGGAGGGAGTACATCTGGCTTGTGATCAGGAAGAGATGTTTTTTCTTTTTCAGGAATAACTTTTTTCCACTTTATTCGTTCTGCTTTTCTACCAAGTTAAACTCTTCAGGGAAAATGTGCATAATGCCATGGGTCTGAGTCCCACGATACCAAACCTTCCTGAGTGCGGTATCTTGCCTCAGAAGGAAGTGCTACCCTGGCAGAGAGAAATTTATTTAGACAAAGTAACAATTGTTCCTGTGTTTTAGAATTTGATTTAAAGATTTTAGACCTTTCCACTATGGCATTTACTTGATTTTTTTTTATTTTTTTTTATTTTTATTTTTGTCAGAAGTGGAATTGCTAAGAATAGGAAGTTTTCATAAAGTTTCCAAACACATGATTCTTGTCCAAAGCCCTAATTTTCACAGATTCAGGAAATACAGGGAAATAGACCAGATGCTCTGCAGTTAGCAGAATGTATATGGAAATTGAATTTCGTCATTTCCACTTCAATAATACTAATACAGATATCTTTGCTGAAGAGTTGAAGCTGTGAAATAGATTTTGCTGGTAGGATGGAGTTTAAAAAATAAAAAACTGAAAGAACTTGAATGTAAGGGGGAAGAGAGAAGCATCCAATAAAATGAAGTTGTTTCTTTTAACTTACTGTAATTTTTGGAACATTCTTTTTTAATAACAAATAAAATTCCTAGCTAAGGCTTTTATGTTGGGACTTTATTGCCAGATGATGTAAAACAAATGTAACTTATCCACCAAATGAATTGGAAATGTCAGCTTGTCCTACCATCACTCTCTAAATGCAACCATATATTTTCATGCGTGAAGTTATGCAGAAATATAGATGAAGCATTTCACTGTAAAGCCAACTAGCAGTTACTGAACTATTTCCTTTCTTCCCTTGGTTTAAAAAAAAAAAAAAAAGAAGACATTTTTGTTTTTGTAAATACAGCTTGCCTTGCTTATTTCCTTTGAATGTGTGAATCAGCCAGGTTTTGGGTGCAAAAATCAGAGTAGGTTATAGTAGTTATGTAGTAGTCCTCACCTGTTTGGTATGGATGGCTTACTGTCTGCATCTCAGCCATGAGAACCTCACCCTGAAATGTTACAGTAATTCTTGGAAACTATGTTGTATATTCAGCTGTTCTGCATATTATTCAGACTGTTCTGTTATGAAATTGTGTTTAACCATATACCTTTGACTTTTTTAAAGCAACAAGGAAAACTGGAAAATTCAAGACAGGTCATGATAAGTCTTTATTTTTTAAGTGCACCTAGCTTGTTCTCATAAGAATTTATTTTAAGTACATGAAACATTGTAGACTGCAACTGTGCACGTGAATACCCATCTTCATCTCGATTCTCTGTGCAAAATTGGCATTGTCAAGGTTGTAAGGCCAAAAATCTGACCTATATTATGTAATCAGTTTACTGTCCCAAAAACCTTGGATTTTGTTTAAGTTGTGGGGATTTTTGTTTTCTTTTTTGATTGTGCACTGGTTGTTTTAAAACAGGCTCCTGTGTATGTGCTTACATTAGGCTTTTCTGTCTTCTGCTTCTTGGATCAGTCCCTGTCTGCAGGTGGTTTAAAAAACAAGAAAAAAGTTCAGAGTTCTGCTTTTGAGTTTTATACAATAACGGAAAAAGGAAGAAGTGTTAATTGAGAGCTTACGAGATCAGAGCTGTAATTTTAAACCATACAAGCTAATTCAATTGTTTGGTTTGCCAACCTTGACAGTATCATTTGTATCCTTATGAAAACATTAAGATGCTGTAAAGCCAGTAAAGTCTTCGTCAGTGGGGGAGAGGTGTGTAGGAACTGGTTGAATTGTTTGGTTAGCTTTCCTTCAAAAGCACACAAAAAAAGCCCTTCTTGAAACTAAACAGCAGAAGGCCGAAATCTGTGGTCTGGGTGTGAAGTGACTAATACTACTCGGTATTGGCAATAGCTGGTATGTCTTAGGTGTTTTGAAATGTCCTCTGAAAACCAAAAGTAACTCACAAAGTAATTGCTTTGGAAGAGCAAAGCTTCAAACAACAAAAAAGCAAAAATAAAGTAGCCTTCAGTGTGGGGAATCCCTGCCCTCGGTGGGATGCAGAAGATCTAGGCTCGGCGGAGCGTTCACCTTCGAGCAGGGGGCGGGAAGGGGCCGTGGCACTCAGATGCCGTGTGAACTTCTTGGAGCGGGTCACGCTTGTCAAGTAGTGTATGTTTCAGACCCGGCCTTTCTGGGAGCTGCCTTAGTAACGACCTAGCTTCCCCAAGGTTTAGTAACTACAGATGTGTAACCAGGTTTACCTTCTATTTCCCTGAGTGCTCAGAAGAGCATGAAAACTAGGGTGACTTGCCCTGCCAGTGGCTGGAAGAGCAGCCTTGAAAGCAGCAGTGGATGGAGTGCTGCAAAGGGATGCTGAACTGGCAGTGTCTGTCCTGGCATTGGAAGTGTTCTGCGTGCCAGCACTGCTGACTGGTGCATCTCCCACAGGCATCGCTGTGGTATTCGGTTGGGCTGAACGCAGGCATAGATTGAAGCATGTTTATGGCCTGGGAGAGTTGTGGTTGCAGAGGCCAGTCTAGTCTGTTAAATGACGCTGTTTTAAACAGATTTTGGAAAACTTTGGGTTCATATGAATGTCTTCTTCCAGAATCAGGATTTTGGATTAGTTTGTGTTCAAGGACACTCCCTCATTAGACGTGCTTTCATTAAAGTGTGATGTGCACATCTTCTCTGAAGATGAGTTGCTCTCTCTGGCTGATAAAATACGTGTTCAATTTTTATTGTAATGGCTGATCTTTTTATCCCCTAAGGTCATTTCTGGATCATCTTCAAAGTATTCAGTAAATGCCATTCACACTACTGTTCTTACGTTTTTCAGGTATATTGGGAAGTCGGATTCAATAACAATCAGTGTGTGGAATCACAAGAAAATTCATAAAAAGCAGGGAGCCGGTTTTCTGGGTTGTGTGAGACTTCTTTCAAATGCAATCAACCGCCTTAAAGACACTGGTTGTAAGTAAGCTGAACACTAGTGTTTCTTCTCTTTCAAACATCTTTTATGCACAGAATTGCTGAAGAGTGGCACCTAATTTTTTGTTGTTTGTTATGAAGCATGTATGTTCCGGTTGGTTTGGTAGTTTGTAACTGTGCTTTGTGGCTGAGGATAGCACGGGTAGGTAGGTTAGAGAACATAACTTGCCTTTGGCTCTGCAGTTCGTTTGCCCTGTTCCTGTAAACAGTGGTAACTTCAGTGCAGCAATCTGGTTGCACATTGTCAAGACTGACCTTACCGTGTTGGAATTTTAAAGGAAGACGGATTCTGATTACTTGAAATTACCTTTTTATTGCTTTCAAAAATACAGGGAGTAGGTGAAAAAATTAATTTATCTTGAAGGGAAAGCAGTAGTTTAAAATGGGTGAGTCTTCAAAATTAGCTTAGTAAGTTCTGTCATTAAATCTTAAGTGCTTTATAACAGCTCTTTGTGTTTGCTTCTGAAAAAGTTAATTAACATGTAAGATGCTGTTTTCGCATTATCCTGATGGGCGCTGTTTACACTGATCAGTCATGATGCACATTTACTTCTGAACAGAATTTGGCACACCACTTGTGATGGAAAATTAGTGGTTGCCAATAAAGGTCATTTAAAAAAAAAAGTCACTTGCTGGCAGAGAAGCATTCTGATTTTACTTCTGACAGGTTCCCTGGTGACAGTCGTAACTGAAATTTTAATTTTAAAATATTTGTCACTAGATCAGCATTTCAGTGTGTTACATTTTGCCTTTCATCTTGTTTTCTGTTTTGGAATGATGTCTCAAGATCTTTAAATTTACTTCCCTGTCCCTCCCTCCCCATCTCTTGAAGTCCTAAATATCCTACACTAGGATGAGTTTTGTTCTGGTGGTACTTCAGCGTGCTGTTCAAAGACAGCAGAACATTGTACAACTTACACGTTGTGTCCTTGTTTTGTAGATCAGAGATTGGATCTGTGCAAGCTTGGGCCAAATGACAATGATACTGTTAGAGGACAGATAGTAGGTAAGTGAAGCTTTTAATCTTTTAGTTCACTTAGAGCTTAACGGTAGCTATAGAAATACCCTTCCTAGATGTCAGGTTTCTGTATATATATATTTTTTAATTCAATGTTTAATGCCAGAGCCATTTGAACCAAAAGATAAAAGTGTGTATGCAGAGAGTTACCAAAAATAAAAAAAAAAATAAAATTATCCAAATAATGTAATAAGTGTTAGGACAGTTAAAATGCTACATAGATAAGACGAAAATTATTTAGGAAATGTTCAGTTTCACTATAAACAATGGTGGCAGTTTAAGTCTAAACTCCTTGTGAAAAGCTGACTACAGATTTCGTGTCCATTGAGCGTTCCAGCACAGTTGTGCTTGCTTCTGTGTTTTGGGCAAGAGAACATCCTGCTGTAACAAGAGTGAATTTCTGTTTAGGGCAATTTGGTCAATTCATTTTGGGGTATTAACAGGACTGTCACCAGTCTTGATAACAGTGCTTTGTCATTCTACTACCTCATAAACCTTAAATTATTTAAAAGTTAAAAATAACTTATTGAAGCTGGCAAATAGGAAAAATTAAGCATCCACAAATAACTTCATAAACCTCATTTTGGTGCATTGTGAGTCATTTCA
This sequence comes from Alectura lathami, assembly GCA_013399715.1. Classification (NCBI taxonomy): domain Eukaryota; kingdom Metazoa; phylum Chordata; class Aves; order Galliformes; family Megapodiidae; genus Alectura; species Alectura lathami. The sequence goes on along the minus strand of VXAV01009435.1, from coordinate 62,478 downwards.
GAGGACAGTATTTTGAAAACGTCAGAAGTCAAGAAGATCAGGATAAAAGGTCTTTACTTTTATGGCAAGCTGTTGGTGAAAGTTCTTGGCTGTGGGGTTGAAAGAAGTGAATTCGCATGTTCAGTTTTATGCGCAGTTCCTACATTGAGTAATATCCAGGCAGCATGCTTGTATTGTCAGCCAGAGAAAACTGTTGAAAAACAATCAGCTTTTATCTTAAGTCCTGTTGAATAATACCTATGACTTTATCTCTTCACGTTGCTTTAATCATCTGTCTAGTATCTGATATGCAAAGTGGCACGGTAGGGTCAAATGATAATAGAAATGTGGAATCATAATTGCACTGCTGACACTTCAGACCATTCCTGAATGTTACATTTTCCATGTGAGCTTGCACAGAAGCATAAAGGTTAAAACAGATGTTTTTCCAGGGTGCATTGTGCTGTCAGTTTGGCTTGCTTTTTAGTTTTTGCTCCAGTATACTGGTCCCGTGATCATCCAGGCTGTGTGCATGTGTGTTTTTTTTTCCTTTTTTTTTTTTTTTGTTTGTTTTTATGAGGTGCTTTTTAAGAAGAAACTGAGCACAGTTCAGGAGAGAGCTTGTTCAGGGCCTGCTCCAAACAGCAGAGATACCCTCTGCCCACAGCAGTCCTACAGACACGATGCTAGCAGGGATTGTACCCTCACACCGTGACATGCTCTCATGCTGCCCTCCAGAGTATGCAACATGCATCCCCGTTGTCATCAGCTGAGAATGGTAGAGAAGGCAAAAAACAAGAGAAAAAAAAAAACAAGAGAAGGCAAAAAACAGAGCAGAACGATCTCGAGGCTGTTGGGATGCCAAATGGGAAACGTGGCTCAAATGCCATCCAGTGTGGGCATGGCAAATACACTTCAGAGATTTGTCAGAGATAACGATCTGTCAGCAAAGTGGCCAGAAACCAGACTGACCAGTTGGCTTCACCTGATGTGGTTGTGAAAAGTGGTACAGCCAGAGAGGCATTCCTTCATTTGGCATGCTGCTGGGGCTGTCCCTAATTAGCAGGAGCTGCTGGGTCGTTAATTAAACCTAGAAAAAACACAGCTTGTCAGGTAGCAGCAGAGACTGTTGGAACACATCTGTGTGTACTGCTTTATGCTGTTATCATCAGAAAGGTTTCCTTAGTCATAGCTGTGTTTTAATTTAGTGCATGCTCAGTAACATTCCAGAGGCTTGTGTCTCTTTTGTTGAAAAAGTCATTATCAGTCTACTTACATTTCAGTCTTTCTTCACTAATAACAATTTTGCTGAATGCGTGAATGAGCCTGAGTAAAATGAGGCAATTCCACTTCATTTGATACATGGTGGAGAAATCTTGTTCAAAAATAAGTAACAAAGTAGAATAGGATGTAAATATACTCTCAGTACATTTAATGATGAATTTTAATGATGAACTTTAAATGAAGAGGCTATGCAGGACTGAAAAACAAAGTGTAACTGCTGTCTTCTGGTGGTGATCACCTTACAAATCAAGTGCACAGTGGGTATGGCTTTATAATTTGGGTCAGGGAGCAAGGGAAGCTTTATCTTAAATACCTGGGATTATCTTCAAAGGGGGGAAGGGGGACGCTTGTGAGTAGTGGATGCAAAGGGCCCCTGAACTGTGTCTTAATCTTGCAGCTGTCTTCTGTGCCACCATTTTATTTCTGATGTGGCGGTGCAGAAAAAATGAGTCCTTACTCATTACAAAATGAAGCCGTGCACAAATTTTGGTCCTCACATAGGCAAAGAGGAGGTAATTGCCTTTGTTTAGTTTCATTTTTGTCTGTGTGTATTGCTTGCCAAACCTTGCCTACATGCAACAATGTGAACTTGTAATGTGTGGGTTTGTTGCAGAATAAGCACATCATGTAAGATTTCATATTGTTTGAAATTAAATGTAAGGTATCTTTCACTCTGAGAAGTTACCTTGTAATGTTAGTGTTTGTGGAAGATGAGGAGTTAATATTGATCAGGAATAAGGCAAGCAGGTGCTGCAGGGCCCCCTGATTTGGTCTGCTGAAAGCCTGAAATCTTAAGCTTCAAAGCATGCTGTCCTCGGAAGTTCAGTGTCTCTGGCAAAAGTTACCAGTGCTATTCCATCTTTTCTTAACTTTGTGATCTGGGTGAGCATTCGGTTGTGAAAGGATTTAAGGTTAAGGGCTGTGAAATTATTTCACTTTACATGTAAACAGGGCTTGAACAGTTATCCAAAGGTACAGTAATGCCACCTCAAGAAATTTGTGTCACAGCACGTATTTAGCTTTCAAGTAATCATTTTAAAAAGTAACCCACGGAAACACAGTATTGTAAGTAATCAGATTGGACATTTGCTAATTATGATTTGGGAACAAAAGCTGCCCCTAGAAATCCGTTTTCATGATTGTACTATGCACAAAAGCTTCAGGCATAAATACCTATTACTATGAAACATTTTTTTTTAAAAATACAATAGTAATACAGTTTTGCTGAGGGCAGTAGGGGTTTTCAGGGTGCTGAGCATTGCTTTGTGTGAGAGTTGCATTTGACTTCTTACCCCTGATGCTTGAAAGTAGCTAATCCATGAAACACGGTGCTTCTAGCATTGAAGTTCTGCTGGGTTTTGTGTGTGTGTACGTGTGTGTAGAATTTCACGTGCACACAGAATGCATAATAAGGAGTCAAAAACTGTCGTTCTCACTGCCAGAGCCGTTCTGTGCAAGGTGCCTCCAGGACTGCTTGTTACATTGCAGTCTGCTTCCTTCAGGGAAAAGCTAATGACAGCTTCAACGTTAACTTTTTTTCCTGCCTTAGCTTGCATTCATGTTCTTCGGGCTATATCTTTTGAAATAATATGTAGAGAATTACATGTGTGAACACATGTGGAAAGGAAAAAATATCCAGAACGTGATCAGCTTAGTCCTCCAAATTGTGCTGTTTCTGTTTCAAATAGAACTGTAACTCACATGCAGGTGTCGTATCTTTAATAATTCTTATATTATCTTCATAGTAAGTCTTCAGTCCAGAGACCGAATAGGCACAGGAGGACAAGTTGTGGACTGCAGTCGTTTGTTTGATAATGATTTACCAGATGGGTAAGCTGACTACTGCCAATACAAGTACAGCTCACACAGCAGACTTCTGCAGTAATGAGAAGCCAAAGTAAAAATGGGCTAATGAGTTTTTATTCTCACACTTAAGAGTTCTTCAGTTTTAATCTTAGGAGCAGTAGATAAGCCAGCAAGGCTACCCAGAATAGTTAGTAATTTGACCCTTGTCTCATCTCTTTTTTGGAAAACAGGAGGAGGTGGCATATATGCATAAATGCATTTAAAAATATACTTGCTTAAGAAAGCATGTCTTCCAATTTATAGATGTGATGAGTTTATATAATGTTAAATCACCATCAGCTAACTGGCTTCATCCATACAGTAGCAGTGTGGTGAACACACAGGCCTGGCTGTCTTTTACAGAGCTGCTCAGCAGTATACACTACAATAAAAACAGATCACTTTTTTTCTTCCATGTAAATCATGGTGAAGAAAACATGGTTGGAAAAGGTAATGGAGCCTGAGTTCTTGCTGTTCTTACCTGCCAAGTGCTGGATTTGGGATTTTGATTTCTCCCTGTGAGAGTTAATGACATCATTAACACCTAAAACAGTTTTGTGAATACAAAATATGCCCTGTTTTAGGTTCTGGTGCTGTCATCAACTTTTTCAGAGCAAACACAGAACCTTTGAATGTTGTTCTTGGCAGGTAAAGACAGGACAAACTCATCAAGTGATGAGCTTTAAAATGTAAATTATCATCTAAGTTCTAAGCATTATTTTGTTAATTTGGAGTCTGAGGAAGTCAAGGGTATTTTTGAAAATACTTTTAAATGCTCACTTTAAAATGCTCATTGTATAAACATTGCTTATTTAATTGTGTAACTGCAAAGTTAGCTGTATGGCCTCATGTATCTTGGAGTGCAGAAATAGTAACAATCAAAAAACCTTTTTACTTGAAGGTGGATTTTTAAATGAAAGCAAGCATTGCATCAAGATGCTATGAGAGCCCTTACTAGAATCAGTGGTCAAAAAAGTTAAATTTAGAAAATTTAACTTGCTTATTTTTTCTAGAAGTTTCCTTTTAGGGCTGTTTGGATTTAGTTTGAATTCAAATATTTATTGAACACAATGGTGTGATATTGTTAATGATTTGCCTGGTTCCAAGGGAAAAGCATGTAAAATTAATTCAGAGTTGAGCTTTCAGTTGTTTCCTGTTACCTTGTTCAACTGACATGATTCATAATAGTGTAAGTCTTCCTGAGTTGGCATTTATGTTGGAAACAGTCTGTGCCCTGGTTTCCTGGAAATACCGCTCATTGCCTTATCTCTTCATGTCTGCCTTCTAGGTGGGAGGAGCGGAGAACTGCTTCCGGGAGAATCCAGTATTTAAATCACATCACACGAACAACTCAGTGGGAGCGACCAACACGGTAAGAAATTGTTTGAGACCGTGCATGTGGTGAAGCTTGTCTGCTGACCTGGCGTGCTGAGCGGGAGGAAGTCTAAGCCTCTCTGCCAGGAGGTATTTGGCATTCCAGAGTCCCTCTACAAGTGCAGCATGCTTTTCTTCTCTAACGTCCTACTCCTTCGGCTTGTTGGTAATTAACTCTGAAGAATTCTTCTAGCTAGATTTTTCTCCTTCCTCAGTACTCCAATCTTTTGTTCTCTTGGAAAGCTGCTACGGTAGAACCATATTTATATTGCAGTTGTGCAACAGCTATTGCAATGTGAAGACATCGGAAGAGATGAAGAGATGGTGAATAGATGGCAGGCGTTGTCTGTGTGCTTGCTATGACCATGTAATCCAGAACTTTGTAGCTGGCTGTTAGAGCACATTCTAAAATCATTATGACGCTTGTTCTCATAACCAGAGATGTGCATTACAGAGCGCTTCCTCAAACCAGTTTTGCTCTTACCTCAATTGTAGACGGTGGCAGTGCATGTTTTTCAGACTCCTCTGGACTGTTCATGCTGCTGGCTCTGATATATTACTAGTTTTACAGTGACTAAAGGTGCTGCACTACTTTTTCATGTCTGTATTTTTTCTGGAATGTTAAAATAACTATTCTAACCTCTAGATATGTTTCCAGTAGAAAAAAACAAGTACAAAATACATAATTTGTTTAGGGGGATTTCATGTATCCTTATCAATTCCCCTTTAACCTTTTAAAATCCTCTTGAGCATCACTGAGATGCAAAACCTTAAAAATCAGTGTTTCCTCTTGACAGTCAAGCTCTTGAGAGTAACTGTTTCTGTCTCACTTAGCCTATTTTCACCATTCTCGCCTAATACACTTCCTTAAAAGGAATAACGAGACCTTACAGCTTCATCAGCTGTATCAGGCCAAGGTGAGAAAGCTTGGGCTATATGCTGCACATAAAATAAGTTCTACTCTCAGCACTCTCATTTTCTAGAGGGGGAACTGCTGATGTGAGCATTTGTTGTGATCTCGATCCTGCAGCATCACACACCAGAGCCTGGGCCAGGTGAAGAGGTTTACTAGTAACTCTGGGATGAACCCTGCAAGCACAGAACAGCAGCTTTCTGCCCATCATTAAGGCATCCTGCTCCGTAATTGGCTGCTCCGTTCTGCAGTCCACCAAGTTTTCTAAGAGCCTTTAGAAGAAGTTCTTTAGTAACACTGACAGACAAAAGCATAGAGAGGACAGCAGGGAGGCTGTCTTGCCTGGAGGTGCCATGACTCTTCTCAGATATTCTGCAAAACTGGTTTCAGCAAGCTCTCTAGTTGCTTGCTACACATAAATGTCTCTTCACCAGGTTTTAATTTAGATCATCTGAGGTAATGGTGATAGAAACTTCAAATACGTCTGGTACAGCAGGCAACCAATGTTCGCATTTCTCTCAACAGGCCAGCATCTGAGTACTCCAGTCCAGGCAGGCCGCTGAGCTGTTTTGTGGATGAGAACACTCCAATTACGGGAACAAACGGTGCGACGTGTGGGCAGTCCTCAGATCCCCGGCTGGCAGAGAGGAGGGTCAGGTCACAGAGGCACAGGAATTACATGAGCAGGACACACTTGCACACTCCTCCTGATTTACCTGAAGGCTATGGTATGTAAATTAGAAATGGTTAATATGGTAGATCACTTTGATTCCTTAGTTTGGGGAATTCAGTCTTTGTGGGTTTTTGTATTTTATATTTTGTTCTTATAGTTATTAATTTGTCTTGATTTCACAGAGCAAAGGACGACTCAGCAAGGTCAGGTCTATTTTCTGCATACTCAAACTGGTGTTAGTACGTGGCACGATCCAAGAGTACCTAGGTAAGAAAATGGTGAAAGAATCTTTAGAGTGTCAACTCAAAATAGTTTAACCAGTGCTCTCCTTGGAGCCCTCCATCTAGTATTTTACTTTTCACTGTTGTCCCTTAAAAAAAACTATTTTAACAGTTTTATTTTTAAAACAGATAGGTAGCACCTAGAATCAGTTAATTACATGAATGACAGGCAAATCCAGGTTTTAATAGTCCACAAAAAGTAGAATCTGAGCACTTCCAAAAATTCACATTTATCTAGGTACTTCGTTTTGTATTTTAATTCAAGCTCTGAAGTTTACAAGGCCTGAGAAGTTGGCAGCCTGTGTTTATGAAGAACAAACAGTGTGTCAAATGTGCTAGACAAATGTGATAATTTTTGATAGGGGAACAGACAAAGGGGAGAACTTGGAAAACCTAGCGGATGGCTTGTGTATTTAAGATGCAGAATTTGTAGTGAACTACACCCATCATCAAACTAGCTTAAATATACCTGGCTGTGAGAAGTACTGTCTGTATTCAGACTACCAAGTGTGATTTACTCAAGGATTGGGGAATGTGGTACGTTTTGAAGAAACTGATTGGTGACACTGGGTTATAAACAGCCTGGAAGCTGAAATGGTGAGCAACATTTCAAATGCCAGGATGTTTAAAAAAGCAAACTTGAAACAGATGAAACTGCTTTTTTTTTCATTTGGGTATAGTAGCAGCTATGTAGAAGTGCACAAGCTCTTTTTTATGGATGATTTCCTTTTACAGAGCAGAAATGGATATTTATTTGGTTTTGGTACTTCTTTAGCATGGATATTCCTAGGGCAGTTGTGTATTCTTTCGGGCTGATAACAGGATGTTTATAAATGGGAATTTTGAGGAGAGAGGTGAAGAAGTAGAGAAGCTGAAAGACATTGACCTGTGATTAAAATACTCAAGCTGCTGTATCAATTGTGGTTATCTTGACGCTTAAGAGAAAATAAATCTGAAGTGTTCTTTTAGTTTAGTATCTTTATCTGCACAATATACATGTGTGCACAGTGTATGCGTGATTATTTCTGAAGTGTTTCATAGAATTATAGAATGGCTTGGGTTGAAAGGGACCTCAGAGATCATCTAGTTCCAACCCCCCTGCCGTGGACAGGGCTGCCAGCCACTAGCTCACTAGATCAAACTGCCCAGGAACCCATCCAGCCTGGCCCTGAACACAGCCAGGGATGGGGCATCCACAACTTCTCTGGGCAGCCTGTTCCAGTGCCTCACCACTCTCTCAGTGAAGAATTTCTTCCTGATGTCCAACCTAAACATCCCCTCGTTCAGTTTTAGCCCATTCCCCCTTGTCCTACCGTTATCCACCCGTTCAAAAAGTCGGTTGCCCTCCTGCCTGTAGGCTCCTTTCAAGTATTGGAAGGCCGCAATCGGAGCCTTCTCTTTTCCAAGCTGAACAATCCCAACTCCCTCAACCTTTCCTCATAGGAGAGGTGCTCCAGCCCTCTGATCATTTTGGTGGCCCTCCTCTGGACCCGCTCCAACAGCTCCACATCCCCTCTGTACTGGGGGCCCCAGGCCTGGACACAGCACTCCAGGTGAGGTCTGACAAGGGCAGAGTAGAGGGGGACGATCACCTCCCTCTCCCTGCTGGCCACCCCTCTCTTGATGCAGCCCAGGATGCCATTGGCCTTCCTGGCTGCGAGAGCGCACTGCCGACTCATGGCCAGCTTGTGTTTGAAAGGAAGGAAGTGTAACAGGGAAATTATTGTTAGCTTCTGATTGTTCTTTGTGATGCCATCCCCAGATTTTAAGAGGCAGCAATTTTCAACAGGATTTTTTTTATATGCAGTTTGAAATTGGCAGCTGCTATTGGCATTGATGAGAATTGCAGCAACTTTGTCAGTTGCTGCTGGTGTTCATCCACATGGAAGTGGATTTTGGATCTCCTGGGAAGGCTAAAGTGCCTCACAGCCATAACTTCATGGCACTTTCAAATGATTCTTCTAAATTGTCTTTATGCTTTTGTGTTACAAAACTACCCTTTGCTGTGATGCATGTTCTGCAGGCTTGAAAGTGCAGTAGAGTTGGCAGCTGTGCATTAGGAAGTTTTCACTTGTGTGATTGGCCTATTAGATAAAGCTAGAAAACAGACTTCTCTAAAAAATATGTTAAGAGGTGAAGAAAGTTAAGTTTCTTCAAGTCTGTGGTGTAATGATTTTGTACAAAATCCAAGTAAGAGCTGCTCTTAGGTGTGGCAACAGAAACGGTGTGAGTGTCTCTGAGAACAGAATTTGGCAGTTGCCATGTCCCAGCCACGGTAACAGGGGACACAGCTTGTGTCACTTCTCGGAAATATTGCACTTTTTTGCTATTGTGCATAAAAACCAATTAAGGTTTCTCTGCATTGCTCGGTGCAGAGCTGAGTCATTGTCCTTATTTTTTATTTTTATTATTATTATTTAAATATTTTGTTAGAGACCTGTTTGCTTCCCACTAGAACTTGGGGTTTGGGGGAAAAAATCACCTGTGGCATACACACACATCCCATGCATACTTCTTCGTGGAAGGTATAACTCTTCAGAACTGTACATTTGTTTTGTAGGAGTTCTTAAAGTGTGATTCAGAGCTCCTTACATGACTAGTGTTGTTTTAAAAATGCTTTCTGTCAGAATTGGTGTAGAATTGCAATTCTATTTTGTCAAATATGGCAGTGGCCTTTATTTTTGTTTTAAGCCAGTATTAATTTAACATCTGAAGTTAGTTTCTAAAAATGAAGTTTATTTGATAAGATTTTTTTTTTCTATAGCATGTGTTCTGGGGCGTGTGTTTTTTCTTTGGTGGGCTTGCACCTTGGGAGTAGAGATTCCAGCTGACCAGATCAAGTTTCTGAAACAATACATTTTCTCAGACTTCATGGAATTGTTCTGTTACATTTACGCTTGTTTGGCAGGGAGGCCAAATGCTGAGGTATTTTTCATTTTGTATTTGTTTTCACAGGGATCTTAGCAACATCAATTGTGAAGAGCTTGGTCCGCTGCCTCCTGGATGGGAGATCCGAAATACAGCAACAGGCAGAGTTTATTTTGTTGACCATAACAACAGGACAACGCAGTTTACAGACCCGCGGCTATCTGCTAACTTGCATTTAGTCTTAAAGTAAGTCTAAAGTCCCCAGCAGGTGCTGAATGTAACAGAGGAAAGAAAGTGGCTCTTGAGGTGTGCTGGATGTTACATCAAGATGTACTCTGCCATGCAGCGGTAGTAGCAACATTCTTTGATACACTACCAACTTACTCTGTTAAGCAGCAAAACTTTGTATTTCAAAACGAAACTTAAAGCCACAAAGCAAACGAAAAAGCAAAACTGAACAAAATCCCTCTAGCAGCATTTAGACAGGAATGTGGCTATTGTGATGCCAAGAGTGGGGGCTGGGAGGGAGGGGGGAAGCAAGTGCCTTCCGAGGCAAAGGACTGGCCTGTGGATTTTTTTCCAACAGTGAGACACTTTCTTTCCGTTTCTTTTTGCTCTGTAACTACTTTTAGTGATGGAGTGCTTGTATTAAAAGTATCATCTTGCATTAAATGCCCAGTTGAGTTAGGCAAGTGTACAGAAGTGCCCAGCTATTCTCATGAGAGAAAAAGGGAAATAATTCAGCTCCTGTGTTCAGCTTTAGAGTAAGACTAGATGAGATGTTCTCAAAATAAAAGACCCAAATCATTTAAATAGGACTTTTAAGCAAGGAAAAAAAAAAAACAACAAAAACTGTTTTATTTTCTGCCTTGGTGCAGATATCACAATTCTTAAAAGGGAGGAGGAAACTGAAAAGGATTCTTTTTTATTATTGTTAGTATTCCCAAGCACTACTTTCACACTGGGGGACTCTGCTGAAAATGGAAACCAGAAAGCAAACAAACATTTCTGTTTTGCCTCGACATGGCTATCAGTTTGTCCAAGCTCTGTGGGAATTTGTCTCTATTGTTTCTTTCATTAACACCTTTCAATGCTCTTGGGAAACACCTGTAAGTTATTAAGTAGGTGTAAAGTGGAAGGAACAATAAAGAGCTGGTTAGATAGAAAAGTCATGTGTGGCCCTGGGCAAAGAGTAAGTGTGAGGAATGGTCCTCCTAAGGAAGTGAACCATTGGGAAGTGAAGCTGAAGGAACCGATAATGGGGGCAAGCACTGCAGAGACAGAACCAAGGAATGGGAGGTGATACCCACAAAGTGCTCATACCTGTTGTGTAATTCATAAAAGGTGGCTAGCCCTTGTCTGCGCAATGCCCATTTGAGCTTAATAGCTCAAGAGGGAGAGGAGTCCAAATACTGACAACTATTCATTTGTTTAGAGAGTCATTAGTTATAGATTTCTGTATTATAGAGCTTTAGTAAAAGTTCCCATCCTCCAGACAATTAATTCAGATGTAAATATTTTACCCAAAGAAAACTTCAGACCCTCTTAACTACAACCAGGTAATTCTTAAAGAGCAGAAAATTTAGTTAACTGGGCTACATTTGAAAAGCTGTCCTTCTCAGGTATGATTATTTTAAATGGTAGTAGGGACATGGTGGCTAGGTCAACATGTGCTGTGAAGGCCATCGCATAGCTAGCTGTTCATCCAGAAAATCCACTTTGGCTGTCAAGTTCCAGAACCATATTGCATTTCTTTAAACTGAAGTACACTGTGGTAGTTCTTTTTCATTGGTACATCTGTCTTTCATTAGGAAAGGATTTCAGAAATTTAACCAATGGTGTCATCAGCGAAGTCTGCTGCCTGATAAATCTTTTCTGGTGTTTATTCTTTTGTTGCACCAAACAGGATATGTGAAAGCCTTTTTTTTTTTAAATTAAGCCCACCTCGTTTTCGTTTTTGTTTGTTTGTTTTTAAAAAGGCAATATGCCTTAGGCTTGTCATTTTTTAAATTATCTGAGAAGTAGATTCAGTATTTGGGTGGGATGGGTGTGATAGTTCTAGGCTCAAAGCTGTAATAAAAACTTTCAGTAATATTGACTTTTCTGTTAAGCTGAGTAAAGAAGTTTGTTCTTCCAGTGATGACATTACAAGTTATGAAAATAATCAAACTTGTTATCCAGTTCTGTCTTTCAAATATTGGCCAAGAGTTTGTGATAGGTTTTGATAGTTATGGTACCTGAAAAGTACTTAGCTGTATCCTCAAAGCACAGTACTCAATCAAGCATACTCATTCAGCTGTGAAAACAAACTAAGAAATTACATTTAATTACTTCAGGCACTGTAGATTGTTTAGCTAATATTACACTGATTATTTTTTACTTGAATATGCAGGATGGCATTTTATTTCTTCTAGTCCTGCTTTATTTTAGATTGGTTTAATTTGGTGCATAGCTTTAAAATCATGCTTATTTCAGAGGCTGCCTTTTTTTTTTTTAAGAGTTTTTTGTCTAGAATACCGTGTGTTTATACCATGAAAGGTGGTCTGAATATATGCTTACTTTAGCACAGAATTATTACCTTTTTGGGTAGGTGTGTGTGAGGAATATTTTCACAACGTTGTCCTTAGCAGAATTAGAAAAAGCAGAAGACAGAGTGATGATTTTGCTTTTATTCATTTTATCAATTAAATACAGTTTAAGTGAGGTCATATTTAGAACTAATCACAAGTAAAAAAAAAAAAGTATCATGCATGTAGCACAAATGACATAGAAGTGTATTCTGGAGCCACATCAAGTATCTGTAAGTTATTGTCATGACTTGATTTCTTGTGAGTGACTTTTAAAATGTGGGAGTATGTTGTAATAGTGATGTGATCATCTTAAGAATAAATTTAAAGTAGCCTTATTAAAAAAAAAAAAAAAGAAAGAACAAGAAAACACTCTGAATCTAACAAAATCAGTTAAACTAATTTCCAGAGTTCTGCATCTTAGGGCATAATGACAGATGGATTTCTGTGCATTATTCTCTCCTTACAGCCCTGATGTAAAGAGATAATATAATTAATAGTAAGCTTTGAGTTATTGCTGAAGTGATCCAAGACATGTGCCATTGCAGGGATTTCTAAATGGTAGGTTTGTAAGCCTACTGATGAAGATAAACCCAGTCAACTGGCGTTAGTTTCCCTTGAGGGTGGTTCATGCAAAATGGCTTTAAATAAAATGTTTGAAACTAATGGAACAGCTGTCAGAACCACGGGGCAAACTGGGAACATTCCCACCCCTTTTTTAATTGCCAAAAGTGAATATTGCTGCTTGGGGGAGCTTTCTAGTAAACCTTGTTTCAAAACAGGTAACAGACTGAAATTTTAAAATACATTGAAGTTGTTTGGGGGCTGTCTAAGATTTTTGGTCTTCGAAGTTGAAAAACTTTACTACCTGTGCACTAAAAAACAATAATCTGAATTGTGGCCTTTCCTATTTATGTGGTAAATTTAGGGTATTATCATGTGTCCTACAGAGATTTTTCTTTTCATGTTTTAGGTAAAATGTAACTTTTATCCTGTCTCGTTTGGAAATGCCATACTAAAAAGCAGGGTCATACAAAGACACCCAGTTTCTATGCAGGAAAGACATCTCTGCTCAAGATTAATTTACCTTTTCGAGTAAGAAGTTAGAATTGCAAAATCTCTGAGATTTGCTAGTAAAAATACTTGTTTATCTGTGCCAATTAGTTACATGTGAACTCCCCACATTCCTGTGGTCCAGACTAGGCCAGGTACAGGGGACAAGGTCCTTGCCAAGCTGCCAGTACAAATATCTTTTTGTAAGCCTACTCTTTTCCAGACAAGCCATTTAAAACAGACTATAGCATTGAGCGTAGATTAGAGGCGTAGTGTTTGGCAGATCCCTGAGTTTTAAAATGGAGGAAGGCAAAACACGCAAAGGAAATATGGAAATGGTATCTGAGAAATTCAGTGTCAGCAGCTTAGTAGTAAAACTGTATGGCTAATACCTTAGTATAAAGTGCTGTAACCTTTTACATTCTTTGTAGGGAAGTACTAATAGAAATAACAAACTCTAAAAACAACTGGTAGCTGCCAAGAAAGACAGAAGCATATGTCTTTAGTCAGGATAGAATCTCTCTGAATTTATCTTTTACTAGACCCGAATGTTTTTAGCATAATCACAGTAATAATCGTAGTAAATTGAAAGTAGTTCAGTTACTAAGACTTAACCTTTAAAAACGCATGAAGAAAACAGGAGATGTATGACTTGACTATCTGCAAACAGCTGTGTTTGTTTCTAGCCGCCAGAATCAACTTAAAGATCAGCAGCACCAGCAGCAGCAGCAGGTAGTGTCCCTGTGTCAGCTTCCCGATGAGGCAGAGTGCCTGACTGTGCCAAGGTACAAACGAGACCTGGTGCAGAAACTCAAGATCCTGAGGCAAGAGCTGTCACAGCAGCAACCTCAAGCTGGCCACTGTCGTATTGAGGTCTCCAGGGAAGAGATTTTTGAGGTAATTTGAGAACTTGGCCCCTTGGTTAACGTGGAGGGAACGGGAGGAGGGTTATCCACAGTAACTGTCTGGAGAAGTCATCCTGTGGGACAAAATGCTGCAGGCTGGAGTTAAAGCTGGGATTGTACCAGTTGTGAATGGGGAGAGGAGGCATTTTAGGGGAGTGTTTGGAGCAGCTGTATGCATATAAAGTGCATGTATTTACCCCGTGGAGAAGAAAACGGAGGGAGGCTTTCCCTGTGGTTGGAGATGTGCAGACTGTCTCAGGGATTGAGGAAGGTGTCCAAGCACCTCATCTGTTTGAAGGTGCTGCTTCACTTCTTCCTCCAGTATAAAAAAGCTAGAGGCTCTTGTAGAGGGGACGCTGCAAACTGAAAACCAAGCCATGTGAAATGATCTTTGATATATTTGTAACTTAAGATTACTGAACAACATTCATCTTTGGGGTCAGGATTACTTATCACCTACCTCAGTCCTGGCTGATGTTTTTGTCAGAAATAGACCTATTTTCTGAATTCTGAATGACCAGATATGCCTACATTGGGATATTTACATTTTGTTTTCTGAGATTGTTCAGCAGAGTAAATATTGTAATTCATTGGCATTTTCTGGAGAACAGTGTGTCTTGAGAATTTTATCACCCATCCCACCCATCCCTGTTGCATTTTTACCCCACCCACAAACACGATAGCCCTTCTGTGTTGTCACCATTTTTACAGCCAAGAAAGATTTGTGTTGGTCTTCCCTTTGGACACAGTGATATCACTTCATAATCAGCTGGAGAAGGAAGGGGAGGAAAGCTGGTGTACAGCAGTGCAATTTGTGAGCTTCTTTTTCTGAAGCATTCCAGGCACTCCCACCTCTTCTATTCCCCAAAGCCAAAAAAGCCTGGGGCATCGTTAGGAGACACATTTGGTTTAATGCCTTTTTAAAATTAGCATTTGGTTTGCCTCTCTTTAGCTCTCTTGGTATTGTATTGCTGAAGTCTTACTGATAGGGGAATAATAATGGGATGGCATTGCTGTGTCTTTTCTGAAGGTGCTTCCTGAAGGTTTGCACATCTTCTACTCAGAGTAGGAGTTCCACTGTTGGCTTTTCAGACACAAAAATTGGGAACTTTTAAACAAAAGTTTACTGACNTGGAAGTGGGAGGCGGTAGAGGATAGCGGGATGTAAGTTATATGAAAATGAGAGAGAAGATCCTATGATCACTGTACACCCCTGGAAGGTGATTATTCTCACAGTTCTGTTTCATTGGGCAGTCGTTATCACATTCATAGAAAACAGTCTGTGACTGGAGAAACAGTGGTTAGTATCCAGGAAAATACTATCCCCTTTGGCTGAGTCTCCATTTCTAATGCTAACAGTAGTAGCTTCTTGTCTAAACAGCAGTTAATAAAAGAAGGTGTTGTGCATTTACAGGAATCCTACAGGCAAGTCATGAAGATGAGGCCCAAAGACCTGTGGAAACGATTAATGATAAAATTCCGTGGGGAGGAAGGCCTTGATTATGGGGGTGTTGCCAGGTAAACAGTGCATCCTCTGTCCCTTTCCCTAGCTCCATCAGCTACACTGCTTTGAATCTTAAACCAGGCTTATAACAGCCCTTTTTCCTTTAAAATTATTCTTATTTATATTTATTTCAGTGACATTGTATGTCAGAAAAATATGTATTTTTCAGGTAGTCTTTTCAAGGAGAAAAGCATCAACAAATTTCTTGTAAATAAATCAAAATGCAAGTTCCAGATTGCATCAGAGACCTAGCATACATGTGAGACATGCCTTTGGTATCTATTAGTAAAGCTTGGATGTCTGATAATTTACAGCACTAAACACTGAACTTGGTGGCGGAAGTTTGATCAGAAAATACTCTTTATTGCAAGTTGTCACTACTACTTGAAGCAAAATCTTAGAAACTTGCAGTTGGTAGGCAGCTGAAGCCTATCAGTTGTCTGTGACGTAGTTATTGATTTGTTTATAAGAAGTGACATTTGTTTTAAATTGCGTGAAGAGGTCCTTCATGTAATTAAAGCAGTATTAGGAATTCTGTTGGCCAGTGACATGAATGCTGTTTTTCTTCACTGAAAATGTTCCCCACTTCTGGCATGTGGATCTGCCCTCTCTAAATGAATGCTGACATGTTAATAGGAACATTCATTGCTTGCACTGCATTTTTTAAGTGTTTTTTCAGTATTAGCCTCTGTTTTGAAGTACGGACTGATGCTCCCAAATAACTCACCTACTGCATCTGTAGATGTTACGGCAAGTTACCTCTGGGACCTGGGCTGTTGTAATACCACACGCCACTGCAGTTCTCATGTCACCCGCTTCTAACTCTGTTAACATACTAGTTAGCTGTAACTAGCACTAGCAGTCTGTCAGTGCCTTGTGAACCTCATTACAATTTCAGCGTAACTACATGTATCCATTCCCTAAAGACCACGTGTATTGAAGCTTTGACTCTAGCATCTCTCTGCTATAGTCAGTGGGGTGGTGTCTTGTCCTGATGAGTGACGGATGACAGAGAATTGTTATCAGTAACACCTGGAAACAGATAACCTGGAGAAAAATCTTGGAAAGCTGGGAAATACGTCAAGCTGTCAGGTGTTGTGCAGTAACTGAACCAGTAAAAATAATTCTGACTTCAGCCTTATCTAAACGTGTTCATAGCAAACTTCCTTTTGAAAGGATTAAAAAGATGCTCAGCATGTGAATGCATTTGTCTAAAGTACACGGTAATATTTTTTTCTTCAGGGAATGGCTCTACCTATTGTCACATGAAATGTTGAATCCCTATTATGGTCTCTTCCAATATTCCCGAGATGACATCTATACGCTGCAGATCAACCCAGACTCTGCAGTTAACCCGGTACGACTGGTAACAGGAGCTCAGTGCATGATGCTGTTGTGACCACGGAGCTGGATATGTGTGGAGAATGTTCTAGACTTACTAATGCGAGAGCTAGATTCTCATTGCTAGAGACTGAATTCGTGCAGTAGCTTGATCATTTCTTTCTAGTACTGATAGATGCATCTTAAATGTTTTTGTTTTCCTATAAGATGTCAATTTATGTTTCCTTTGGGACAAATTAAGTTTGTTTTGCTTCTGGGCTTGAAGCAGTATACTCATCCTGCTATGTGTAAAAACAAACAAAAAAAAGAAAACAAATAGCTCTGGGTATGTGGTGTTGTTTGTTTCAGTTGTACTGAAATGCTGTTAAATACTCAGCGGACACAATCTAGAGGTCTGGCTCAGCTTTTTCTTTCAATTCCAGGAACACCTATCATATTTCCATTTTGTTGGGCGGATAATGGGGATGGCTGTGTTTCACGGACACTACATTGATGGGGGCTTCACGTTGCCTTTCTACAAGCAGTTGCTAGGGAAGCCAATTACGCTGGATGATATGGAATTGGTTGACCCTGATCTTCATAACAGCTTAGTCTGGATACTGTATGTACTGTGCATTATGTCTCACAGTGTTAGAATTCTGTCTCAATTAACGTTATGCGTGATCCTAAATCCTACTGAAAAGAGACAAAGCATGTTTTGATCTCCTGCTCAGACAGATGTAAGAAACATCTTTCTTAAATGCACAATTCACCTTCTTTAAAGGCTTAACTTGCTCAAGGTATTCAGATTTGGGGGAGGGATAAAACATTACTGAGCTGTAAAATGCTGAGTTGTTTATAAATTTGTTTATTGATTTTTGCCTATTGTTAACAGTTAACGTTATTAAAACAGAGCAGTGACAGTTTGATGATGGTTTAAGTTGTAACACAGCAAATACCAAATACGTATGTTCCTCTTACTTCCAAGCAGTACTTTCACGTGTTACTCAAGAACTAAATTGTGATGTCTGTCAAAAGTGCTATGGATGTAAAACATTTGCAGAATGTTTTCGTTGAGTCCCTTATTTCTTTCCACCAGTGAGAACGATATTACAGGAGTCTTAGACCATACGTTTTGTGTAGAACACAACGCATATGGGGAAATTATTCAGCACGAACTAAAACCTAATGGCAAAAGCATCCCAGTGACAGAAGAAAACAAAAAGGAATATGTCAGGTACATCAATATCATCTTCAACATTTTTGGTGTTTCCCATGGGAGGACCTTTTNTATGTTAATGTTATTCAAGTGTAATAATAAAAGCCTGAGGCGTTCTTCTGAGACTGAGGCACATGTGAAGTTGTATCCCCAGTGCTTTAAGGGTTCTGCAGGTGCACTGCTACAAAAAATAGTTAGCATAAGAGGTTGCCAGGTTGTGCAGTCTCTGAGATGCTTCAAGGCAACATTCTCTAGCAACTGTGGAAGTGGCAGGAAACCCTCTCCTTTTTAGGTCCCCTATACCTTTAAAAAAATAATAATAAAAAA
>VXAV01009435.1:25185-44157 GCA_013399715.1 Alectura lathami | reverse complement strand
CTGGTGGGGACTTTTTTTTAATTTTGAGTTTTTTTTTTTTTTTTTTTTCTTTTTTTTTTTTTAAAGTGGTAATGCTATAGCTTTGTTGTTGCATATTCCTGTCATTAAGGCCATTTTTTTTTCTGGCTGAATACATCACAGGTTTATTGTATTTGAATACATCTTTCACAAATCCAATTTGCACTTGCTTGCAGACTTTATGTAAACTGGCGATTTTTACGAGGAATTGAAGCTCAGTTTCTGGCTCTACAGAAGGGTTTTAATGAAGTAATCCCACAACATCTGCTAAAGACATTTGATGAGAAGGAGTTAGAGGTCAGTACACTAATGTTATGTTAATGTTATTCAAGTGTAATAATAAAAGCCTGAGGCGTTCTTCTGAGACTGAGGCACATGTGAAGTTGTATCCCCAGTGCTTTAAGGGTTCTGCAGGTGCACTGCTACAAAAAATAGTTAGCATAAGAGGTTGCCAGGTTGTGCAGTCTCTGAGATGCTTCAAGGCAACATTCTCTAGCAACTGTGGAAGTGGCAGGAAACCCTCTCCTTTTTAGGTCCCCTATACCTTTAAAAAAATAATAATAAAAAAATAAGAGCCAGCCATATAGTCCCAAGCAAACATCTTTCTAATCGTACCCTATTGAGCTTGAGGCAATCCATTGTGGATCTCTGTTTACAAGTTCTGAAAGCTCATCTTAGGGAGAGAAAGCTTGTTTATATTACCTGTATGGTAACAATAACAACGGTAAGATTACAGTTGGATGAGCCAAACTACACCCGTAGCCACACCCCAGAAAGAAACACGGAGTTCAGGTGGAATTATACATGCACTTTCACACATGGAGTAGAATCTGTTCTAGTATTTGGTTGACGGGTCAAGACGTTTTCATATAAGCTTATGAATTGGTTGAATTTTCATTGAATTAAGGTGATTTGAACAATGGACTGTGTATGAAGTTTTTATTCTAAAGAAAAATGTTTTTCTGCATTGCCTAATGTTAGCCTTTGGTATAAAATCTGTCAATTTTTCAGAATCAGTTATTCATCATTTGGCTAGCTCCAAAACCAATTTTTTTTTTTTGTATTAATGATTCATCATTAACTGTATTTTAAATTTGCAGCTCATCATTTGCGGTCTTGGTAAAATTGATGTTAATGACTGGAAGGCAAATACTAGGTTAAAACACTGTACGCCAGACAGCAACATTGTGAAATGGTTCTGGAAAGCTGTGGAGTTCTTTGATGAAGAAAGGAGAGCACGGCTTCTCCAGTTTGTGACTGGCTCATCCAGAGTGCCTCTGCAGGGCTTCAAGGCGTTGCAAGGTAACGTTTTGCCAGAAGTGACTGCGAATGCCTCTGCTTGGAGGAAGCAGTGAGACGCATCACAGAGACAAGAACTGAAAATGAGGCTGGTTGGCTGTAATGTACCTTTATTTCAGAGGGATTTTTAGTGCTGTGATGAATACCAGTCACAGAAATAGTCTTTGTGAGTTTGTTCCTTACCTTGTGGTTCAGCTGTAAGCGGTTCTTTTTTTTTTTGGTTACGCACTTCCTTCCTTTTCTAGCAACACATTCTGATCAGTGGAGATCTAGAGGGGTTCTCCTTATGTTTTTCCTGGAAGACTGTTGTTTCGTTTCTCTCTTTTGCAAGCCTGTGTCATCTGTACAGCTCTGTGACCAGAAAGCAGCAGCATGGAGTGTTCCTGTGGCTCTGACAGCAGAGGCACTCAGTGTCCGGGCTGTTTCTCTTGTAAGAGCAACGTAATCACAGGCAGCCCAGGCAAAAGAAACAATCTACTTAATTCCTGACCTGGCTTCTGAGCTTCAGTCGAGGCTCTGGGTCTCAGCAGCAGCAACTCTGGCTGCAACCCATGCTGCTCTGTTAGCACAATAGTTACCCTACATGATCCTTTCGCAAGATGAGAGAAAACAGCCCAGGGGAGGCGCTGACCACAAACCCTTTTAATAGGTAGAAGATCCCAAGAGAACACAAATTCTGTGGTAATAGGTGCCGCATGCAAAAGCCAGTTGCTATAGCATCTGTTTGTTCTTCATCATCCCTTCTTCAGGTAGAAGCCCTCATTTTCCTTTTTCTCTGTTCTTGAGCTCCAAAATGTTTGAGCATTATAAGCTCAGGAATTTTGAGGTTTTGAAGGCCCTACTTACTTGAAGTGTTTAAATAATTCTGGGGAGGAACTTGTTTGTGCAGACTGTGTAACTGTTAATGGCCTGAGAATACNTTTCTGTGGGCAAACAAAGCCTGCTTTCCTACAGATTGGAACATGAACCTTGCTAGGTTTCACATTTGTGTTAGCACAGTGGTACAGTCTCATTTGCTTATACTCTTTCTTACAGGGACTCTGCTGTCAAATAAGACTGATACTGTGGGTTATACTCTTAAATGTCTGTCGACTCAGGCAAAAATCCCAGTTATACTAACGTTGGGGCATTTGTAACGTCTTCTCTTCTGGCCTTTATGGAATCTGAGTCTAAAAGATTGCTGTGCTGCAGCCTTCCCTTTAGCAGAGATTAAGAATGTACTTAGAAGACTGCTTGACTCCACACAGTCAAGTAATGTCACAAAATTATAAAAAGTATCTGTGACCTTTCTGTCCGGTTTGGCTACTGCTCGACATCCCGTATATAACACGGGGACAGACAGAGCTGCATAAGTTTCCTTCTCTAGGAAGGGTGGGAAGAGTTGCATTCAGAAGTGCTAGAATTACCTAGTGCGCAGTGTAAAACAGGTATTTGATTTTTTCCTTATCAGTGCTTTGTTCTCATCTTTCAGTGGTTTAAGCAGCTGCACGGTTATGTTGTGTGGGTGGAGGGACAGAATCTGTCTGATGTGCAGTGTGAGTTTTCTGATTCTTTTGCCAGTTGTTTATGGTTTCAGCTTTTGTGCATACTCTCATGTTCTTGCGTTAGTTACCATTTTTTTTGTTACAGTGCAACAAAGCAGTTTCATATTCTGTGATACAATAGTCGTAGAGATCTTTTCTGGATTTTCAGGTGCTGCAGGCCCACGGCTATTTACAATACACCAGATTGATGCCAGCACTAACAACTTGCCGAAAGCTCACACCTGGTAAGACTTTCAGGTCTCTTGTGATGTAGGTTGGCTGTCTCTGTATTTGAAATGGTGTTTCTTCCTTTCCTGACATCGTAAATGCTATCCATTGCAGAATGGTAAAGGTGTGAAAACTACAAATGGATTTGATTGAGTTATACCATGTGCTGTTGGCCTCCAGTATTGTTTCCAAGCGTGTTCAGTGAAGTGTAGCAGAACTCTGCTAGGTGAGGCTTGGAGTTTACGTAATTGGAACTTCTGCTTTCTCGTTGCAGCTTTAACCGAATAGACATTCCTCCTTATGAAAGCTATGACAAGCTATATGAGAAGCTGCTAACTGCCATTGAAGAAACTTGTGGGTTTGCTGTGGAATGACCCTTCCCAGGCTTACCTGAGACTCTATTTATGCTCCTGTCAGTCGGAAAGCCCTTCCCTCACCAGGACTCAAGAAATGCTTGAAATACAGGAAACCTTCCCTTTTCTACACTAGGACACTGAGGGAAAGGACAACTTTGGAATTTTCTTTCTTTCAAGAAAATAGGTTCTGTGGTTCCTGCCATAGGATCATTCAGCTGCTATTAAAAACTAATATCTTGAACATACAGAATGCTGACTTTTCCTACATTTCAACAGTTAAGCAGTATTCTATACTTAAAGACTACTACTATTTTTGTAAAAGGTAATCTATTATATTTGCCTACCTGATTTCTATTCTCAGATACCAAGAAACAACTTCAGCAGTCGGTACAAGTCACGTTTCAGCCTGTTTAAAATGTATGATACTGAACAGCATCTATACCTGCTATTTTTGGAAAAAAATATTTTGGATTATTCTAACTTTGCATAAAATTGGCTGAAAGAATCATTAATCTTTTTAATTAAAGCCACTTACATGTTAACTGCATTTTCTTATAGTAAAACATTATATTCTGCAATGTAAATTCAACTGATGTTACCACAGGGGGCTTTTTTAAAAATATTTTTCAAGCATGAATTACAAATACGATGTTTTGGGGCTTATTTATATCACTTGTCAGATTCCTTAAACAAAATTTCCAGTGTGACACATGCTGTATTTGGTACAGTCCTCGTGTTAACATGTGGAATAGACCTTTTTTAATGAACAGGAGCCATTTTGATTTTTTAAACAGCATTTTTCTAACAAGTCTGTCAAAAGCATTTTTTGTTGCTTTTGACTTAAACACTGCATTTTTCAACTTTTTAAGCATGTTGATGAGGTAATATTTGACAGCAGAAACCTGTTTGCAGTTCGTTTCAGAACCCATCCTGTCCAGTCGACCAAAGTTTGTTTGAATGCAGCCAAATCACATAATATATTGTTGATGCTAAAGATTTATCAGGTAAAACATATTTTAATCTTTGTCTAGCTGCTCATGACATGTGGGTTTAAGTTACAACTAAGGAAAAATGGCGATAAACTAAAAGTGTTGTATTAACTGAAATATGTGATGTGCTTCAAAAATGTGGTTTTAAAAGCACATAATTTATTGATTGTAGGGATGGAAGTAAGTATATATATGAATTATAACATGGGTTGATCTCTTCAAAGGGGAATAAAATGCACTACCAGTAGAGGGAACTGAATTTTTAAGTAAGTTTGGGAATTGTCAGGTAAGATCTGTGTGATCTGTTCATGGTGTGTGGATGAATCAGTCCACTTAATAGACAGTGGTCTTCTCCCCTCACTGGTGAGACTATTTGGAGTAGGTAGCATTTTTTTTTTCCAATCAGTGTTGTTTTTTTAACTTAGGTTACAATTAATCATCAAATCTGCACTATTTTTACACTGCCAGTAAGAGGAAAGTCAAGGGTATTGTAAATGCTTAAAGAGCAGGATGTTCCACTTGCAGTGTAAGTCGCACCGTGAACTAGCTAACTTTCTGTTTGTTCTATGGAGCTTGAACTTAATTTTGTTCTGCCAAATCTGACTGCCACAGTGAGTAAACTACTACTGGATGTTGTGTATTAGAATAGTAGGCAATGGACTACTTTTTAGAATTGTGGTAAGAATCTGGTGAGCCAAATCCACGTGTTCATTTGATGATATATATATTTTTGTACAGCTGTTGCTGGAAGGGTTGTTCTAAGAGACTTGGTTCCTTGTTCTGGGCTGGCTGCAGAGGTGAGGCTACTTAGGGATGTAAACATAAAGCCAAGAAACTCGCTTTAACAGCCAGGTTTTAAATATATCAGGCCGTTCTTTCTTCATTTCAAGGGACTATTGCACTCTTAAAATGGCTGGTACCTTTGCTTATATTAGGGATCCCTGGTTCAAGGCTTTCAGGTTTAAAAAAAAAAAAAAAAAAAAAAAACTAAAAAATGCTACCACTACATTTGTCCAGATTGCCTGGGAGAACAAAGCAGGATGCTGCCTGTGGTTGGGGACCACTCCTTTAGATACTCCCAGTCTTCCTCTCACCCCTTCAAGTCTGGAGGTCTGCCATGAATTGCTCTTTACAGAGACTGGGTTCTTCTGACCACTGCTCACAGGGTAAAAACATCAGTGTTGTGTAAGGGATTTCAGTCTGCTCTTGCTCAGGCTATGGCTGCAGCCACCCTGATCATGGAAGCATGAAAACTGTAAAACCCAGCTGGACCCAGCTTTTGGGAGAAGTCAGGGCTCAGCTGGTGGCTCCAGGGGAGAGGTATGCGGTTCTCTTTGCACCAGCCAGCCCAGCTCAGCACTGTGTAAAAACCGTCTCTGGAGTGGCTCCTGACCGTGCCATCTGTACCCACCTTCTGAGGACCTCTCCCTGTCAGCCTGCTCAGGCTGGTGGATGCGCTGTACGCCTGCCTGTGGCCACCCTTAAACGCATTTCTGAGGAGGGGGGAGATGAGCTCTGCAGAACAGAGTGTAGATCAGCTGATAAATGCCATTCCTTTTCACAGCAGCCTTAGCAGTACATCTGTTTGTTCTACCAAACATTTTGGTATGGCGTAGAGAATTTTTTTTAACTGCCACAGATAAATATTGTAAATTTAATATATTATAGGCAAAACTAGATAAATCTACATTTGGCTTGCCATAGCTGACAGATGAGGTTGAGTATACCAAGTACTTTGAGTGCCTTTCTACCTTCATAATGACTGGGAGCTTTAAACAAGCACCTCATCACCTCGTCATATTTATCTGACAATGTTAAGAGGTTGATTCCTTCGCAAAATTTTGTTTCAAGGTCATGTCAGCTACTTTCCCCTCAAAAAGGTGCTAAGCCTAGTATTGCATTTTAACCTTGGACTTTCACCCCATGATTAATGTGAATATTTATTTCAGTGTGTCCCTCTTACTGGGTTTTACTTTATCCAGTCTTTAGTTGTGTTAGAGAAATGTCACATCATGGTTTTATGCTGTTGCTTTTTCATTATGAATGTTTAATTATGAACGGGACTTTTGTAGATTTCAAATATACAGGACACAGTTGAGTTTCAGAGGATTTAATTTCTCGGTGTAAAGAGTTTTGTAATGGTGCTTTGTACAGTATGTATTCTAATTTTTTTTGCACATAGTTTCAGTTTCCCTAAACTGATTTATTTTTACCAAATTTTTGTGTTGTACTAAAGTCCAGAGCACACAAGCTGTTTTAAAATCCTTGTTCTACAACACTACATCTGTATTGAACTTCTGGTGCGTTTAAACTAGCTGCATTGATGGAAGTAAAGGCTTTGCTTCTGTTACCATAAGTATGCATCATCCAGCCTCATGTAGCATGCTCCAAGTGCTTCAGATTTCAAACAGCACCATGCAGTTAACAGGTGCCATTTGTTGTACTTCACACTATGTAGTAGGTTTCTGGCTCTACCACATCCTCAGAGCTTTGTCTGTAGTTATAACTAGTTTATACAAGAGTAATTACTCCTCCACAACTGACAGTTCTTAGTTTATCATTTCCATTGTATTTATTACAGAGTGTTTTAGCATTGATATCATTGTATTTTCACCCAGCTGTTACATGAGCTTTAACAAAAAAATCTGTATAAAATGGTTTTTAAGTACTTAATGTATGTACCCATGCAGAAGTTGAGCAATAAATTGTATGCTGTTTGCACTGTCACAGCATCAATGGTTTAAAAAGTTTTCAGTTCTTCTTAATTAAACATTTCATCAAAATGTAACAATAGCATTAAGTACTCCAACTTCAGGAGAAAATCTTGGTGTCTTTCTACAAACTACTCCCTACAATAAGGGTTGTGCTAATTGTCCTAGTTCAACAAAAAAAGGCCTTACTTTTGGCTTTCATGTTAATGGTTTCTCGGAAGGGACTTCATCATCTCAGTGCCAGTGGATGGATGGCTCCTCAAAATTCAGCAAAAGCTAAACAACGTTCCTTACGAGAAGAAAAAGGTAAATCTTGTACTGGTTAAAATTTATTCCCTGCGTTATTTCAGGGAGGCCCACTGAAGCAAAATGTTTTCATGTGTACTTACGTGGGTTTGAAACCTTTGTGTGAAATCCAGTAATTGAAACACCTACAGCAAGGCCTCAGGAAAGCAGCATGCTAAATACAGGTGACATAACTTGTAGCCCTCTGTCAGGAGAAACTGCAAAATGGTGCACAGATGTAGGGGCATACCTATTTTGTGTATACTCTTAAAAATAATTAGGAATGCTGTCCACAGGTCCATCAAAGGATTCATTTCTTGCAGAAGCTTGTATTTTACTGCTTTAGAAGAATTTTCCCTGTTTTCATTTCACACTACTTTTTCCAGTGTATTTAGAGCATACATAATAGTCCTTTATATGCATTGCCGTTAACAGCCAGCAATAACAAAATATGATCTTAATTGCAAACATAGTATTCTGTCAAACAGGTAGCCTTCCCTTAATTAAGATGCAGATTACTGATGTTTATGTCAGGTTTATGGCAGCGCTGTAGCCAGTCCTTCCAAAGGAAATGTGAACCATTGATACTATTTTAAAGATCTACTTGTCTGTTTTTTTTTCTAAAATCAGCTTTCTAATCCAGTTATTTCTGATTAATGTTAGTAAGGCTTTGTAATTCCAGCAATAGAATTAGCACAAGAGAACTGAAGCTTAGCATTCGACTGTTCCACTAAGACCACTTAAATAAAACACACTGACTTCATCCCACTTCTTTTGTGCCGAGCCCAACATTATCTCAACCTTGCTAAGACAGTAGAAAGTAAAGTAGTTTAAAACTTTATTGATGACCATAAAAATGCTCAAAGTTCCAGATGCCAACAACTCCACCTCTGGCACATCAAGATGACAGATCTGATCTTGCAGAACAACAGCTACACGCCATCGTCCCGTTACAGCAGTTCTCAAAGATTCCACCAGGTTCGCCAGACAGCTGCAGTGATATTTACCACGTCTTAAGAGAAACTGCTTTTGCTATACTGAAAGGAAGCCATCTGAAGTCTAGATTTCAGTCTGTCTGCCTCTAGTTCCTGAAAAAAGGTTTCTTCATCATTTTGCATTATTGCAGCTTGCAGTTGTTGTATTTCCTTCTCCATCCTTGATCTCAATTCTCTTTTTGTTTTCTGCAGCATCTAAACAAAATACAGGTGTTAGCCATATCACATGAAGAAAGGAAACGGCTTCAAAAAATTAAAAATCCTTACTTGTGCTTGCGCTTTCTCTCTGGTTTGGATTTCTTGACGTTCTTGAGATAAAGCTTCTGCTAGCATGGAAAACTAAGCAAAACAAATGTTTGAGGTGAACCAAGCAAAGAAGCGAAAGGCCTTTAGTATTAAAAACATTAACTGGCTGTCTTGGATGCAAGTTAAACTTACCTGATCTTTGTAGTAGTTCTCCATGGACTCCAACTCATTTTGATGCTCTCTTCTTTGCTCTGCACGCACCTCTTGAGCATATGCTCTCAGGTCCTTTAGTCTTTGCTTCTGAATTTCTAAGCCTTCTTCAAATAAGTTTTTAAATATCTGCCAACAATTAAAAAAAACAAACAAAAATTTCCCAGAAACTTAAGAAGCCTGGTTGTTCGTGGAAGCTCTGAACTTTCATGAATGTCTCAGACCAATCCATGTAATCTGAATAAGATGCTCTTTACGGCTATATTGGTGTTTTTCAGCTGCCTGATCTCCTGATGAAAGGATGATCACAAGATAGGGTCATTGCCCTTGAGAAAGCACACAGTTGCACATCTAGCACCAGTGGTACAGACACAGCTGAGCTGTATCTGTAAGACTCATTTAGCTGGAATTCTTACAGCTAAAAGTACTTTTTAATATCTGTTCAGTCCGCTGAGTAAGAGTGGCACGAACAGCGAACATACACTGATCAAGGCTTTTTATTTTTTTCCCAATATAAGCCAAACTCAATGTGTACAGCTACAGCCCGCCCTGTATTCTGCTGTCTAACTTGAGGACCTTCATCCAGACTTCCAGTAACAGGAAATCCAGCCTGTACTCAAGATTTCCATTCATACAAAACACTTAGCAGCTATGCTGCTGCACAGCTTGAGAGACCAACAGTTCTCAGGTCACAAACAGTGAGCTATGCTCAAAGCTTCTAGATGTAAAAAGGTAGAATTGTGCATCTACTCTTGTAAAATGTAGCAACTCTGCTTGCGTGCCTTAGCTCTGCTGTGCAGCCCTGAACAGAGCTCATCTGTCAAGAAGCCCACTTTCTTTAACAAACGTGTGAATCTGGTTTTGGTCAGTTTCCTTAACTGAAGATTTAGGTTATTTTCTTTGGATAGTAGCTGTAGGAACAGCTTCTTAATCCTACTGTTCCTGAAAATTCGTTTCTCCCATTTGTCTTGTTACCAGCTGTTTTTCCATACTGACGTTGACAGTTTTTTCCCTTCCTTAGCCCTATCAAGCATCCTTTCTTGTTTTACAGTGGCCTGCCTTACACTGTATCAGTGTTTCCAGAGAAGGAACCTTTTCATCATGGCTTCAACTGCCCAGCCACTTAATCCTGGCTCCTACATCCTGTTCCCTTAAAGTTGCCCTCTGTCTACTGGTACTGTTAGTTGTACTGCGATACTACCAGCCCTTAGCACTGCGGCCCAGACAATACAGAAGAATTCCACACTTGCAAAGCAAAACATCTTGGACTTACCCTTTCTTCCCTTGTCCTGGCTCGCATCATCTTGGCACGCAGCTGTACACGGTAATCCTCATAGTATTTCTTGGCTCTAATAACTTGCTGGCGTTTCTCTCTCACCTTATTCTGAGCCCACTTCTGGCGGTAGATACGTTGCTTAAATTCTTGCTAAATGGGGAAAGTCGTTGTAAGACCACCAGGCTGTCAGATTTGCTGCAAGGCAAGCTTTGTTAATCGCTTCTAATACGTAGTGTCCTTTACTAAGGACCTTCTCCCTGTCCCAGTTTTAAAGCTTTAAATCATAAATGCAGTGTAGTCACTGCTGACTCAGCAAGCAGTGCCAGCATCAACACTGTGTAAATAAGGAGCAGGCGTTGCCGTGGGTGCTGGTGTTTTCAGCATTAACACCACGAACCTGAAGTTTCTCTTCCTTGTGTGTTCTCAGAATTTGTTTGCGCTTTTGAAGTAACAGCTAAATGTGGTAATAGTGTTCTGTTTCCAGTGGCCACACAGCAAACAGATGACGTGGCATTTGAGACCACAGCTGCTCAAAAGGCATAAAGTTGTCAGAAAATAAGAAACCACTTTCACCGACAGGCAATATGCATTCTAGCTAGCTCAACATGGAAGTTGCAATATTATGTAACATACGCTTCAAAGAACATACCAGTCTCTTGTTATGGTCTTGATCTTTTTTAATAATTGCAACAAGAAGCTCGTGCTTCTTCAAGGCTTGTTGAACCTGGAGGTTTAAAAACAAACAAAAAACAATCCCAGGCAGTACTAGATAAACTAGTGCAAAAAATGAAAATTATATTCAAGTTGCTGATAAAAAGTTGAACCCAAGTGTTTAGACAGGTACAGCCCTGTTTTACTAGCCACTAGTCTTAGGAAGAATGAATGTTTCTCCATTGAAAAACTGTTTCCCCTTATGGGTATTATTCTGGCTCACCTTCACTCACTGTAGTTACACTTGCTACCATGTCAGAAAATATGTTCAAGAATTGTTCAGTAGAGATTTTGTAAAACCTGGGGCTACAGTAGTAAAAGCAGGGCTTTCTCCTGTAGACCTGTACACTGTTAATTGAGCTTGCTCAAATTTTAATTCAAAGTTTGTCATCAGTGTCATTGGTTGTGTAGACATCGTACTTATATAGAAGTTATCTATGTCCTATTTGTAATAGAAATGCAAATCTAAAACAGCAGTACCCGTGCTCCATCTCAAAGCTCAGATTACAGCCTTCCACATCGTGCTTTGGATACGTGTGTCCTGTCTATGCCGCATACAGAGAGTCAGGGTGATTTTACTAGGAAATACAAGTTGACGACTGCTACTCTTCTGTCAGAAGTACTACCCCTGCTGATGCTTCAAAGGTAAGAACAAGAACACTCACTTCATTTTGGAGCTTTAGTCTAGCTCTGCCAGAAGCTGCCTTGAGTTGTTCAGTCTGCGCAAGCTGCTGCCGCCACATTTTATGCATAGTGTGGTGAGAAACATGCAGGTGGGGAAACTCTTCCAGTAGCTGAAACAGGAGGTTGTCATCTCTTACTTTCACTACAAGGTAAAGACAGATGTAAGCAATAAATTCCTGGAGACTACATTCAGTGGGTAATCCTTCCAGACAGTGTCAGCCTAAGTAATGAAATATTTTAGGTTGAACCTACCATGCTGTTATTATGATGTCAAGCTCAACTCAGCAGGACACAGCATCACTGTCAATACAACAGCTGAGAAAGTAATCCCGAGTAAGTGGCTTTTTTTTTTTCTTTTCTGCTGAAGAATTGCTTTTATAGCTCAGGCTTGATATCCCTCCCTCTACCATGTTTCATCCAATTTCGACAGGTATCCCCTTCTTTCTTA
This sequence comes from Alectura lathami, assembly GCA_013399715.1. NCBI lineage: Eukaryota > Metazoa > Chordata > Aves > Galliformes > Megapodiidae > Alectura > Alectura lathami. Next base: position 32,178 of record VXAV01009435.1, on the reverse strand, counting down.
AAATGGTTCAGTTGGTCACTGATTAGTTACATCTTTCTGTTTTTCTCACTGGCTGCAGCAACTTAAAGTAATGCTAATACAGCAGTAGTAGTGACAGATCCAGGTCAAGTAAACTGGTTTGCAACCAGTGCATTCTCATTACATCTTTGATTTTGGTGGCAGGAAAAAATTACAGGCAGATGAAACAAGGGGCACTAACCAATAGGCCTTTACACGCTAAAAAGCGGTGTACCTGAGCACCGTTCAGGTACCTTATATAAAAACATGCACAATGCTGTTTGAAGCTGAGCCTGTGATTTGTGTTGGCTGTTCTTAGAACATCACTTGCTCAGCAAAAACAGTGGTAATGTCACTGCAGGGTCTTTTCCTACCAAACACTTTGCTTTTTTTTACCTGCACATGGTTCAGCCCCTAAAACTAGAGGCTCAATTTTAAACAATACATGTTCAAGAAAAAAAAAGGGAAAAAAAGACTGAGCTCAGAGTATAGTGGAGCAAACACGGGAGTAGCAGTAATGGAAACAAGCATTGAAAAAAATCCAGGAGATTTTAAGGAGGTAGCAAGTGGGTCATAGTTCTGAATTGTGCATGGGTGGTTTACATTTACTTAAGGCATTATCTTCCCTAACAAAAATCCAGACATATGGAGGTCATAAGGGGAAAATGCTACAGCTGACTGGTATATGTTGGAGTGGTGCCCTTATTCCTGGAGTTCAACACATGCTTTCAAAGGATGCCAGTTTTCCACCAAGTACAGTTTCACGTTTCTTACTTGGAGCTGCTTTCTTTGGCTTCACAGTCCCCTGTTTTGGAATCCACTGGCTGTATCTGGGATTCCGAGGTGTGGTTTTTCTAGAATTAACTTTCACTGGCTGAGGCATTTTTGGAGGTTCTTTAAAGATGTTTTCTTTGTACCCTTGTTCCTTAGGAGCAGATGTAAAACAGATGGAGAACAGGTATCAGAAGGGAAAGACTGATAGATCACATAGCCTGGATATCAGAACTTACATGGCTTTGAAACTGCAGAATGAGCAATTGGCCATGCTGAACTGGATTCTCCACAAGTCAAAAATTTACCAAATGCAGGCCAGGGTTCAGATAAAGGTCAAATCTCACTATTGCATAACCTCAGCTCTTTTGCAGCACTTCACACTACTGCAGCAGCCTATGGACTGCTTCTGCAAACTGTGAAAATGGCCAGTGCATCCCACATTGCTATGACGCTGTTTTTCAGCTTGGGTTCCTTGCTGCTCCAGTACTATGTAAGGAAGTAGCAGGAACCCATTGCCAGATTCATAACAGTAGAGAATCATCCTTGCACCAAAAAAAATGACTTAGAGTAGTTGAAAGAAAGATTATAACAATATAAAGCAAATTACCTGTTCTGTATGGGGGATGCAGCCATATCAAGCTAGCTCTTGGGGAGTTGGGGGCAGGTATGAACTACCTGAGAGGGCCTGCAGTCCCTCACTGTTCAGACGTTTCCTTGGAAAGACAACTAGCCATGTAAAGCACTAACGCTACTTTTCAAATCATCATGAGAAGTTTAGGCCAGTCTATAGAAGCTATCTACTGACTGAGCTTCAATGTCTTTTAAATCAGTCTCTTGAAATTGCTTCATGTTAAGAGTGTGGTGGTTAAGCTACCCCTAAGAATAATACCTACAAGTGCTGGAAAAAAAAAAAACTGTTTGTCCCTTGGTTCTACCTGTCTCAGGACAAGCTGTCCCTCTGTTCATGGTTTCAGTAGCATACAGCACTACAACTCCGACACCAGAGGTCAAGGTGGTTTTCGTACCCAAAAGACATGCATAGTGCCTGGATAAAGCATTCACACAAATCTTAAAATAACAAGCACAATAATGCTTTACATACCAGTTCCTTGACTTCTTCTCTGAGCTTGGAAAGTCTGAGCCTCTCCCTAGCTTCATATATTCTTAGTTCATCTTCATAAGCTTTAGCAACCATCTAAACAGCAAAAGTAAGAGGAACTTTGAGGAGAAAATAACCAGTCCATACGAATAACTCCATAACTTTTTCAGCATATGGGTCAAAATTGCTTCTTCTACTTTAAAATGTTTTGCTGTGAGATTTAGGGTCTACTTCTTTTCCAGCAGTCTACAAATACAACTGTACAAAATTACAGAAGTGGGCCAAATGTAACGACGTTCACTTTCAGTACTCTTGGTATAACTGTTAGTAAGACTGACCAATAGGTCTAACCCTGAAGTTACCTTTGCTTCTTGCATTCTTTGGTCCCTTTCTTGTTGCAACTTGTTGCATATTTTCCTCATTTGGCCTTTTCCATTACTGCTAAGTTGATGCTGAGATGAGGGTGAGGACGGAGAAAGGGATCGTGGCCTGCTTGGGTACTTCAGATGTGGTGTGTCTGTAAGGAGAGGTATTTCAGGAACTATCTAACTTCAAACAAAAAACCCTCCAGCCAAGAGTAAACCCTCCAGAGCAGCAGAATCAAAATGTTTAGCACAAATTAATTCATAAAAACCTAAAGCCTTTGCTTTTAGAATTATCTCTGCTCCGAGTCATATATGCGGGGGCTTGTATGATAGCAGAAGTGCCAAGAGATATTAACATGGGGAAAGATAAAGCAGCAAAACCATTTGAAAGTAACATAATCAGAGACTCAAACTATGTGTTGTTCAATGTATCAGCTTTTCATGAGAAGGATTTTTTTTTTCATTCTAAAACATGGGTGTTGTAAGAATCGTTACCTCGCTCGGCTTTCCTCCTGCGGTAATCCATGACACTGTCACTGTGCTGAGACAGATTGTCTTCATCTGTCAACTCTTCTTCTCCGGGATGCCCACCCAAAGCCCTCTTTAACATCTGTTGGATAGATTTATGGAAGGGAGTCAGGTTTAGTTTTTCAGTCAAAATTTAGAACTGTCAAAGCAGATGTTAATTACAGTTTTCCTTTGTTAGTATTAAAGTTATGTTCTTGCTTCCCACTGTTATTTCTAAGGCTAGCTTGCCTGGATACAACAAAGATTTCACTTACTAAATCTAGTTCATTTAACCTGCGAGAGAGTTTTTCTGATACTTTATGAAGCTCTTGCTTTGACAGATTGTCCTTTGTTGTTCTGTGAGAAAGAGACTCTTTGAGTGAATCCGTAGTAGAATTTTCATATCTGCAAAAACAAAACAGATTTCTATTCTAAACACTTAAAGATAAGCATTACCTCATACAATTCCAGTTCACTTTTTGCATAAGCACATTTTTATAGCATTAAGTAAAAGCTCATTGTCTAAAGGCCTATAACTGTACTTAAGAAAAGTACCATCACAAGTAGGAAAGATTACTGCTGAAGTTAGCCTTTCACAGCCAAGGAAGAGACTTGATTGAAAAAATAAAAAACTGAGGGCAGGGAGAGTTGTATAGGAAAGTGCTAGCTCGGCTCAGTTCTGAGAGAACTGAACTTGCCTTTTCCTTTCAGGCAGATGTCTTGATTCAGGTCCTGGAGGTTGTGTTATTTGTTCAGTGTGTAATGAGAATTTTTGATCTAAGGGGGAAGCAGATGCAGAAGTCCCATATACCCAAGGAACCTAGTAAAATGATTAAGAGTAAGTTAAGATTTTATTAAGATGTCCACAGTAATGCTCAGAAATACTATAGATTATGGTAGTAGAGAGATCCTCCAACAGCATGTATAGAAGAACCATGTCAAACCGTGTGATCATACACACACACACGAGCAGTTGTATGTCCATGCCTCCTGACTGAGGATACTGTCTTTTAGAGTAGATGTTTAAATAATCAAGTTAGCAAAAACACAGAAGTTAAAGAATCATCTACAGCCACCACATCAGAAAAGTCTATGTACCACTACCCCTATATACTACCTCCCCAGGCTGGGACTAGTGCCAAGTAGTGCACTAAGTAAGCCGAGCTTCCCTCAGTACAGACGAAGCTGCAATTCAAAGCAAACAGTCAAAGAAATCGCTTATGTCCTTATGCCAATGGTTTAGTGTTGCCTGGCTGTTTATGTATTCAAACTAGAGTAACTCAAATACTTGAAAATACACCAACTGAAAGTGAGCTTCAAGGAAAGACTATTTTAAACAGACAATGTAAAAGTAAAGGCTGTTGAAAACATTGGAACAAATGAAGTCTGTGAGTACCTCTTGTGGCTGCAGAAGGCAAGAAAAAAAAAGTGGTTTTGAGAGTAAGCAACTTTCTATACAGACATGCTTCTACAGTGACAGAATGGCATCTGCTGAACAGTTTGTAGGTTTTCATAGAATGGCTTGGGTTGGAAGGGACCTCAGAGATCATCTAGTTCCAACCCCCCTGCCGTGAACGGGGTTGCTAACCACTGCCCAGGAACCCATCCAGCCTGGCCTTGAACGCAGCCAGGAATGGGGCATCCACAGCTTCTCTGGGCAACCTGTTCCAGTGCCTCACCACTCTCTCAGTGAAGAATTTCTTCCTGATGTCCAACCTAAACATCCCCTCTTTCTGTTTTAGCCCATTCCCCCTTGTCCTACCATTATCCACCCATGCAAAAAGTCGGTCCCCCTCCTGCCTGTGTGCTCCTTTCAAGTATTGGAAGGCCGCAATGAGGTCTCCCCGGAGCCTTCTCTTTTCCAAGCTAAACAATCCCAACTCCCTCAACCTCTCCTCATAGGAGAGGTGCTCCAGCCCTCTGATCATTTTACATCATTCAGGTTGGAAAAGCAAAGGACAATGCAAGAAAATAAAAATCAAGCAGACAACTAGGCAACGCAGTTATCTTTAGGAAAGGAGCAAAATCTTAATTGGATTAGCTTCTGAACAACCCCAGAAAAACAAATTCTTATTAATTTCGAATACTGATACACTTCAGAGGAAGGAATTGAATGTCCTCTTGTGTTTTATACATCTCCAAATAAAACAAGGATAACCAGTAACCAATTTGTTTGTGATTAATTAGAACTCCATAGGTGCTGGCATTTATACTTCTTGGAGCAAACACCTCTTGAAAGAATTGATGTGACAACACTGCATTACTAATTGTATATCGAAGTGAGAAGCCTAGAAGCAGGTTTGAAGAAAGTCCAGAAGTGCCATAAAAAATAACAAGAGAATTAAGTGGAAATCCAAACCACCATGCTGAGCTTCCATGAAGCAGGTGAAGTTGCAACATCTACATTTGTCGCATTGTCCTCAGCATCATCTGAGACCATCTTGTCTCCTGCTGCAGAAGCAGATGACAGGTGTTAGCTGATAATGCAGTATGCCTGTTAAGGTAGGAACAGCTACAGAAAAGGTGTGATCTGTGGCTTTTCGAACCAAATCATTCAAAGAACATAATGACAAGGCACCTGTGTTTGTTTACACAGGTGTGACATTCATTTTAGTAATTGTTCAGGTTTTGGATTTTCAGTGTCATGGGAATGCTGTGGAGACTGCAGGTAACTAGTGTCTCCAAGGCAACAGAGAAAATAAGCACTGAAAACTTTTCTACAACACCAGTTAAAAACTTCCTCATCCTGAATTTGGGTTGTTTGGGCCACATCCCCCTGCTCAGAATAAGCTTGACTATGGGAGTTATCTGCTAGAAGTGATTGCTGTAGTACAGGCACATCTTAACTGCGTTAACTAAGAAACAAAAACAGAAGTTAAGAAACAGATGCACTAGTAGTTTTAAAACCATGCTTCTTGTAGTACAAATAAAATTAAAGGCAACATTTGACACATGAAGTTGTTCTGTAGGAAGCAAAATTCTGTCTCACCAGGGTTCCTCCTTGACAGAGGAAGACTACCTGAAACATCTTCAGATTTTTGTGTAAGCGACATTTCAAGCTGAAAGAAAAAGCAACATTTTCTATGAGCTCACACAAAGTTTTGACAGGAAGGTCATACATTAGGTTTGTCTGTGCATGGCAATCAACGGAGATTTTATTGCTAGCTATGCAAAAATGCAACTATAATTACACTGTCTATTGTAAACTGTACAGGTACATTGACTGTGGAGATACGTAGGTATGTATCTCCATGCGTATCTTATAAATACCCCTCTCAAATTAACTGCCTGTCTGGGCACTCGGTGAAGAATGAATCTACAATCCAACAGTCTTTAAACTGAAAACTAAATTCTGGTACATTCAGGGATGTTCTTCAGAGATCAATTATTCCCATTCTACAAGTATACTGGCTGGTTTTAAAATGAAAGCAGAACTAATTAATAAAAATCAAAGGATCAAGGGACAGGTTTCTACTTACAGTAGGAGCTTCCAGTTCTGGACTGTTAACCAAAGTTGCTGACTGGCTGTCTGAGCTCTGATCTCTCTGTACAGGATCATGAGATCTGCCTTCAGCAGGCTGAAATGGTGGTAGCAAGGGAATAGCCTGCCGTATAGGCTCCCCAAGTTTTTTAGCACTGGAACTCAAACTCCCTTTTGGCAGTTCCGTGATCTGAATAGACTCCATTGATCCTTAAGAGATAAATACAAAGGACTTGAAGCGTTATCTATTAAAACAGAATGTGATTTCTGTACAAATTCTACGCATATTTGAAGAAAAATTAAGTACTGAAGTTAACTACCATCTTTGTTCAATTGCACAGAATAGCACTGTAAGTTTTTTGTGTTTTGACAGGTTTTTTTTTTTTTCCTGCAATACTGCAGGCCCTCCCTGCGTCACCGCTTGTCTAAGAGCACCAAGTTTTACCTTGTCTCTAGAACATACTGCTCTCATACTGCAGGAGTGTAGCTATGTGCATACACAGTAAATAGCTTTTGATTAGCTGTTACTTTCTCTACAAGAAGTCATCTGAGATGCACATGGTCAGGAATCCCCCAGCATGTAAGGATTCTGAGCACTGACAGCCATAGTCATCAGGCGCCAGGGACCGCTGAAGATGGCAGCTACCTGTCAAAGTGATTCACCCAACACAATCTATCCGTAACTGCCCTTAAGAACAGCATGAAAGCCCTCGGCAGAACATGAATTGGGGTGATAAATAAATCCTCTTGGAAGGTTCTATTTTTTTTTT
>VXAV01009434.1:1523-12727 GCA_013399715.1 Alectura lathami | reverse complement strand
GCATAGTGGGATTGCTCTTTATTCTTTCACAAATGAAACTCTAGAGTAACTCTCTCTTCCTTCAAAAACCAAGCCAAACAAAAAGATCTAACAGCGTTTATTCAAAATTTGTTGAGTGTCTCAGTGATTTCCTTGCTGCTTATTTTATTTCCTTCTTCAGTTGTCCCATATCTAGCATTCTGATCTGATCTAACGCAGGTGTGAAATCCTGGGCACTGAAGCTCCAAAACCAGTATTTAAAGCAGTTTCAGTAATATTATTGTCAGGTGTTAAGCATATTTTGTTATGGCATTATTTCTTAGGTGTAAGTGCAGCAAGTATGACCCTCAAGGACCAAACAGTACCATTGTCTGTGTGCAGGAAGAGAACAGCAATAGAAGTGTGCCTACTGCTCTGGTTCTCAAAGGGAGTCTTACAGTACAGAGTCCAGTAAGGATTCCATGTTAGTGACTGAGCTCAGCCTGGTGCACCCTCACAACAGAACCAAGATGCTTAAAACATTGCTTTGAGGAAGGGGTATTCACAAGAATAGAACCCACTCCCTGACTGCCACCAATACAGATACTGAATAGCACTGGTTCCCACCAGAAATTTTAAATGTTTACATGAATTTAGAAGGAGTAACCGCATCCTGTTTATGTATGACAGAATTCTGACAAATATCAGTATCTATCTGCAATAGAGGTCACTGCTTTGGAAGACTGAATTTATAGGCATCAGCAAATGTTATCCATGCCTGTCGTTGTAGAGAGCGGGATCCTTTCTGACAAAGACAGGAGGCATGGAAGTTCAGAAGGGTAATTGATTTAAAAAATAAATCAGTAAATTCACACCAGGGTTAGGAAGAACAACCTCCTTCTAAATTTCAGAAAATAGGAGTTCCATTAATTTTACTGAAAATTACAAGCACACTCATAATGTTTCAGCAGATGTTGATTAATTGTTAGAGAGAAATAATGGGAGCCTGAGAGAATTTTGTTGATAGGAAGTTCACTTAGGTCAGAAAATTTATATAGAACACAGCTGGACCTCATAACCCTCTGCAAAACTACAAGAACAGATCTGTCCAATGAACTCACTTCTTTGTAGTAAACCACTCAGATAGTGTCTCTTTCACTTTAGAAATGTAAGTGCATGGTTTATACACGTGTTTGAAGCTTGAAGTTTCCTTTTCAAAGTAATTTAATCCAATATTTACAGAGTGAAAAGTGCAGGTGAGACTTAGGAATGTAGATGAAAATAATAGATATATCAATTCCTGTCTATGACAGCAATAATACAAACATTTAGATGACTGTAGGTTGTGAAAGAAAGAATTTCAAGGTTATTATAATTGATGTGTAGTACCTGACACTCGTATTGTGGTAAAATCCAAATTTTTAGCTAATAGGAGCCTTTCAGGATACTTGGAACAGGCTGGATTGAGTGTCTCTCTCTGCAGCTATCTCTGACAGATATTGCTGATGTGAAATGCAGGGATCTGTGACTCACACTGATCTGTAGATTCAGTGTAAACGGAAGGTTGGGAGTTGCATATTTCTCTCATGTTTTCCAGCAGCTTACTGCCCCTGAATGGATCACGCCAGTTTTCTTGGATAGATACTAGGGACACTTTTCAGATAAGTAACATCATCTTTTCTCCATCATGTTTCTGATTTCACCACAGAACATTAACACAGGCATCCACTGTGATATGGTGACAGTACAGATCAGTGCCCCCAGTGCATGCTGATCAGAAGTATATGTATATTCATAAGCATCCCTTTGAAATCAAACCAAAGCTACTGTCTCATAATATGATGTGTGCGCATTGGTCACATGACCAATGTGAAAGACAATGTATTCTCAAAACACATCAGTCTGACACCGGTTCATGTATGTGAATGTTGTCATGAGAGAGGAGATGCTTAAAATTATTTCAGGTAATACAGTATATTTTCTTTCTCATAAACAGGCTTCCTTCTGATTACACTATGGGATATTTCAACATTCAATCCACTGCACAACTCAGCTTGGTGTCATCAGCAAACTTGCTGAGGGTGCACTCCATCCCACAGTCTAAGTTGTTGATAAAGATGTTGAAGAGCACCGGTGCCAAGACGGACCCCTGGGGGACACCGCTTGTGACCAGCCTCCACCTGGACATAGAGCCATTGACTACAACCCTTTGGCTGTGACAATCCAGCCAGTTCTTCATCCAATGAACATTCCACCCATCAAACCCATATCTCTCCAGTTTAGAGATAAGGATATGGTGTGGGATCGTGTCAAAGGCCTTGCACAAATCCAGGGAGATGACATCCGTCACCCTTCCTTGGTCCACCGATGCCGTCACTCCATCATAGAAGGCCACCAGATTGGTCAGGCACGACCTGCCCATGGTGAAGCCATGCTGGCTGTCTCGGATCACATCCTCATCTCTCATGTGCCTTAACATCTCCTCCAGGAAGATTCACTCCGTGATCTTCCCAGGCACAGACATGAGGCTCACTGGCCTGTAGTTCCCCGGGTCTTCCTTTCTACCCTTCTTAAAAATGGGAGTGATGTTTCCCTTTTTCCAGTCTCTGGGGACCTCGCCTGACAGCCATGACATCTCCAATATGATGGAGAACGGCTCGGCAACCACATCAGCCAACTCCTTCAAGACCCTGGGATGCATCCCGTCTGGCCCCATAGACTTGTAGACTTTCAGTCTCATAAGTTGGTCTCAGACTTGCTCTGCTCTTACACTGGGAATGATTTTGCTCCCCCCATCTCCACTTGGATTTTCAAGGGATCACCTACCTCAATTATTTCGTTCACATTTTTTTTTCATTAAACCTTATAAATGACATATCTATAATTTACTTCTGAATTAGTGTGCTAATTAAAAGGGTAAACTGCTAACTAAGCCAGCAAAGTCACTGAGGTCTCATTATCTTTGCTAAGGACAGTGAAAATTCAGGCTTCTTTTCATTCAGTCCTATTTAAAAGCAGGTCATGGGCTAGAGCTAAGCATGAAGAAGTAGGAAATCTGCCCAAGTGTTTATTTACAAAACCAGTAGCAGCAGATGTGATGTTCAGAGTCCTAGGCATTAGAGAGTCTAAAGACACAGGAGAAGCAGAAGGGAAGCAAATACAAAATTAAAGGCAAAGATCCCCACCTCCCACCCCCAATAAATAAAGCTTCCTCCAGTCTTCCAGCTTGAGAGTGGAATTTCATCATCAGGCCCTGAACTGGAGACAAGTTAGTAAGCGAGCTCATTGCATGGGTAATAGGCAGACACAGTTTTCCTTCTCATTGCATTTACTGAGCAGCTCTGGCAGCAGATCTAGAGGGAGATACTTACATTGCCCTCCCAGCTGGTGGCCATCTGCCTTAGTGACAACTGCCAGATGGAGGAAAAGTGCATGAAATCAGAGATCAAACACTAAATAAAATTACTTTGAAAGCAACTTTGTCATATTATAAATAGACTGTTTTAAAATGTCTTACATGTTATAATTAGAAGAGGAAAAAGGAGGTGTAAACCTATGAGAGAGAGATGATAGAGCAATTTGTGAACTGCCTCACTCTCCTCTAAATGTGAATGACACTAATTTAAAGATATATTTTGATCTTCTTACATGAAAATGTACCCAGTAGATTAATACAAGAGGTATCAAACAGGATTTCCTTCCCCCTTTCGTTAGCGTGGTGGGAGCCTCCCACAGCTGCATTTCCAGCTGCTGACAGTACTTCCCTCAGATGACTTGCTCTGACCCTCTGCACTGACTGACCTTCTGTTGAAACCAAACTCAGAGCAGAGCCGGTGATGACAAGCATTACCAGACAGAAGCTGCATCAGACCCCTGCAATGATGAATCAGCAGCCACTGCCTGAAGAAGGAGGGATAAGGAAACTGATGGTTGCCTTTTGCCCCCTTTAAACAAGCTTAATTATGTAAAGGATAAACAAACCCTCCTTAATTCACTGAGGGATTAAATGGATAAATAAACATAAAAATCTTGAAAACCTCAAAGACCTTGTTTTTTTTTGTGCATAACCCACGGATTTCTGCAAAAACAGAGTTAAAGGACTTCTTCTGCACAATCTTCTTAGTAGATCAGAAAAAGGCAATGTTCAGCATAGTTTAAAAAGACGGTATAAGACACAAAAGACAAGAGATTTGCTGGGCATGGACTATTATTAGTATTATGGTAAAACAGGCAAATTCTGTGTTACCGAATGCTAGTAAACTCAGCGCCTCTATTTGCAAGCGTTAATGTCTCCCATGTTGTTTCTATTTTTAAAAAATCTTGAATAAAAATAAGTTTGGTTTTTCTTGGCTATAATGGAATTTGGAAAAAAAAAAAAAGTTTTTCTTATATGAAAAATATAGGGGACAGACTTCTGAACAATTGTATGGCTGAAATTACTCGAAGAGTTTTGATTTGACAAAATAATAGCCATTTATTGATGGCAAACTGTTTTCTTCCCTAGAAATTGTTTTGGGTGTGACATATTTAGAAGACTCATTTAATCAGCATTTTCAGTGTACTTCTAGGCGCACACGTGCATGATGGTCACTACGTCACTAACACTAAGGCCATTAGCTGTCAGCTGCAACCATCTCACTTCATCCTGTACCCTTTGTGGTGGGCAATGTGATAACAAGAGAATAAGGGATATCTGAGTTGTTAAAAAAGATGTTGCAGTATGCTGATCAAATTGTCAGAAGTGTACAGAAAAGTCTCCTTCATGTCTTCTATGTTTCCTTAGGAAAATAAAACATGTTTTACAAACCACAAAGGGTACCAGCAAGAAGCTTTTCCCAAACTTGGTAACATGTAAAAAGAGATTTAACTTTCCTTTAGGCATTTGAATCTAATTTGGACTAATATTCCATGTAACAACAGCACTGTCAAGAACCTTCTTACAGACCTACTTACTTACTTACTTGATGGATTAATAGTCTTCTGTGGAATGAATTAGTGTCTTTTTTATTTGTCTTTTTTTTTTTTTTTTTTTTTTTTTTTTTTTTTTTTGGTATATTCACACACCAAAAAAAAGATCAAAATGTATTGATTGTAGAAGAATTGTTAAGCAGTGTCAGGAATAACATTTCCTACAAGAGCTGAAACAGATTTTTTTTAAGAATAACACAGAAAGAAACAGAGAAATCCCTGATAGGTCACACAGTACATACAGGCTTAAACTGGAGTCCCCCAGAGGTAGTACTTTCAATCAAGTAGTAAAAAGAAGGGACTACGTTCATCGCACTTGAGTCAGCTTCAAAGTTCATCACCACCACAGTGCCAACATCTCAAAAGCAAGTGACTATAAATCTTTTCTACATAGTACTTGAAGCAGGATTCCTGAGAAATTGGAAATATACCAGGAGTAACACACATTGATATTATTCAGCTGTCATGACAGCAAAACATATGCTCTGACGCACACACACACACACACACACACGATTACCAACACTTCCCTTAGCAAATCATTTAGTACATCAAACTTCATTATTTTTGTATCTTGCTTTTCCTAAATTTTAAGAGATGTGACAATTCACTATATCAAAGATAATTTAACAACAAAGATCTAATATAAAACAATTGTCAGACAGATTCAGAGATGCTGTGGAATTAGTGTTTATATGCCTCACAGTAGTATTATTCCACTTTATTCATGGTTATTATTGAAGGTCTTGAAGATCCTTCATGGGAATTGTACTACAACCAATTTTTGACCACCCAGGCAAGTTATGTGTATTTCAGAGTAAGCAAGAAGCACAGCAGGAGGATGGAGAGGAAGGAGCATAAGGAGTTCTTGACGAGGATGGACTGTAATTATTTTGTGGCCACCCACGTGTGTAATGTGAAGTACAGGATATGGAATCTCAGGCCCTAACAGTGAGGGGAAAAGAATAGATTACACAATGAGATAACATTGCTATTCAAAGGCAAACATCATGGAACAGCTCTATTTTTATATGTAAATAAAGATCTTTATTTTCAATGTTGTTGCTAGATCACTATTTATACAGAAGATGAGGAAAGCATAATGATGAGAACCATAGGAGGATACATTCCAAACCTTAGCAAAAAGCTATTATTTGATATGCATTGGTCTCATGGAACTTTACAATTGCATATATTCCCTAATTCTGTTTGAAGATAACAAGATCATATAAATATAACTTCAAACATAACTATAAATTCCATAATACCTTGTGCATCCAAGAGTTAATTTGGTTCTAGCTGCCAAGTCATGAAGGTTCACATCCTTAGATAACAATAGAGAATGATTTGTAAAGGTACAACTAAACTTGGAGCCTTGCACTTTCCCTTTGTTATTCTTCCCCTGTCATTGTGTCCATATTGTGCTATTAATGAAAAAGGGTGAAATGGAGTACTGCTGAAATATGATGAGCCAGTGTGGAGCACCTCCAGTTCCTCGTTTGCCCTCTGTATTTCGAATTCTTGTACCACTGCAATGCACAATTATTGTACTACTTCCGATAACAACTTTTATTGTAAAATCTTGGTCCCACCCAACCATACATATAGGCTACCAAAAGAAATGATGAGAGGGAAGTATACAGCCCCACAGCAACCATTATGCAGCTCATTATGGAGGTCATAGCTAAAAGCATGTGAGCAATAACTGGGAGCTGTAAAAAGTAGAAAACAGCTGAAATGAAGTTCCTATATTTTGCAATTGAACATGTGACTTTCACATACCCTGGCCTTCCCTCACCCTCTGTCCTTGGCACCTTGTATTTTCAGGAAGTGTTATAGCCATTGCCAAAATGCTAAGTACAAAAAAGCTCCTTGAGACCCAACCAACCTACAATTAAAGTGATCTCTTCTCCACTCTGGAAATCCATACTGGGAAGCAAAGCGCAATCTGAATATTTTAAACAAGAGATTCACTGAAAATCATTTTTAAGGCCATCTGTGTCCCATACTGTATTTGGGCTGCTGGGAAAAAGAAAAAAATAAAAACTAATTTTTGACTAAAACTACAAACCAGATCAAAGATTTTTTGCACTTTCTCATAAAGTATTTGATGCGATACTTTCCACATTTTTTAGCAGATGAATTACCATTATATGCCTTTTTCCTTAGCAGAAGCTTATTCACTAAAGTTTCAGTATAGCACAAATGTCTCACAAGAGCAAACTGAACAATCTCTCCCAAATTACCAAGGCTCCCTTAACATACTCACTTGTGTTCTACAACTTCATTCTTCAGAGTCTCATTACTATATAAGTCAGAGAAGTAGATCTGGTGATTGAATGCTGGAAGGGGATGGAGTATAATACCTTATTAGGCATTCTGCAGACTAGTCAAGAGAAGTTTATTTCCTCTAAGAATTTTAATTAGCTACTAAAGAACAGGAAGGTGCCGATGCTTCCATGAGAATTCTGCTAAGGATGCAATTTTCAGTTGGTAAACAGGTAGAAGGCAATTTTTGTTCTATTATGCTGTGTTTTGCAGGAGATAGATTGAGCTAGTGTGCAACAGAGTGCTTTACCAGCAGTTTAGCGAAGATTTTGTCTGAAAAGTCAAAAGGAAGTTCTACAGTCTAGATAATAGGGGTAGGAGGGAACTTATCTACTGTTGGTTTGCCTGCCCAAGTAAGCACATTGAAGAAAAAAAATGTTCTATATAAGAGATAAATCGGGTACATTCAGTATGTGTTATATCTGAAGTCCAACAAAACATGGTCTTGATTGTTGAGCTCAGAAGATATCTACTCTTACTTTGTATAGATAGAATGCTAGTCATATCCCACCTGAAGGAAGGGATGCCATCCAGAGGGACCTGGACAGGCTGGAAAAGTGGGCCCACGAGAACATCATGAGGTTCAACAAGGCCAAGTGCAAGGTGTTGCACTTGGGTCAGGGCAATCCCAGGTGTGTGTACAGACTGGGAGAAGAGCTCCTTGAGAGCAGCCCTGCGGAGAAGGACTTGGGCGTTGTGATTGACGAAAAGCTGGCCATGAGCCGGCAGTGCGCTCTCGCAGCCAGGAAGGCCAATGGCATCCTGGGCTGCATCAAGAGAGGGGTGGCCAGCAGGGAGAGGGAGGTGATCGTCCCCCTCTACTCTGCCCTTGTGAGGCCTCACCTGGAGTACTGTGTCCAGGCCTGGGGCCCCCAGTACAGAAGAGATGTGGAATTTTTGGAGTGGGTCCAGAGGAGGGCCACCAAAATGATCAGAGGGCTGGAGCACCTCTCCTATGAGGAAAGGTTGAGGGAGTTGGGATTGTTTAGCTTGGAAAAGAGAAGGCTCTGGGGAGACCTCATTGCGGCCTTCCAATACTTGAAAGGAGCTTACAGGCAGGAGGGGGGCCGACTTTTTGCCCGGGTGGATAATGGTAGGACAAGAGGGAATGGGCTAAAACTGAAAGAGGGGAGGTTTAGGTTGGACATCAGGAAGAAACTCTTCACTGAGAGAGTGGTGAGGCGCTGGCACAGGCTGCCCAGAGAAGTTGTGGATGCCCCATCCCTGGCTGTGTTCAAGGCCAGGCTGGATGGGTTCCTGGGCAGTTTGATCTAGTGAGCTAGTGGCTGGCAGCCCTGTCCACGGCAGGGGGGTTGGAACTAGATGATCTTTGAGGTCCCTTCCAACCTAAGCCATTCTATGATTCTATGATTCTATGGTTCTGTGATTTGATCTCGCAAAGCAGAGGGAAATTAAAAAAAGGAAGCAGAAATCTCCCAGATGGAGACATTCTCTAAATTTTACATTTGAATTCACTACAGATTTTTTTTTTAAACATTCTGAAATTCTAAATTTTCTAACAGTGACATTAGTAGGGAACAACAGCAGGGAAGAGGAATCCATCTAACTTTAAGGAGTTAAATGAGGAAGGGCTACATAAATATACAAGAAGAACCGCAGGTTTCAGAAAAGCCCAAGAAACTAAGGGTAGGAATTTCCCATGCTTATATAGGTGTTAAGAATAGACATAGTTACAAAAGTATTTTTTTTTCTTCTGAGAAATTTTGTTAAACAGAAGGGGAAAAATGTTACCAACAATTTCCTCCACCTTGAAAGCATGTATTCATCAGACGTAAAAGCAAAGTTAGAGGGCTTTGAAATGAAACATTTTCTTATCTAGCACATTTTTTTTTTAATATAAATTACTTTGATTTGACTGCAAAAGTAAGTTGAGATAAAGGAATATAATAATTTTACTGTCATTTCATTTAGAAAGCTATGATAGAAAAATATGAACTTATTTAGGAATTTATTTAAAAATAAAATATAAATTTATCTGTTAAAATCAAACTCTATTTCCAGGAAACATTTTCATTTTTGGAAATCAGGAATTTCAAGTAATAACTTTCCGTTAAACGTTTGTAGTCTGGCATATTAGTAAATATTGTTCAGAGAACTGCTATAGAGTCCAAAGAAACTCTTTTTCCCATATAAGAAAAGATGACTATAGTACTAGAAACTTTTTTTCCTTGTGTATTCAGGAGCTAACAGCGATAGTCTAAGAGACCTGGGTATCAAATTCATTTGATCATTTACAAAAAATACTGTAAATTTCCAAATCTTTTGCCATTTTAGTGATTTTTTCTTTCTCAGTTTATCTTTACAATAAAACAAGTAAATGTAATTATAATGATTATACTCGTTATCCATTAAAATAAGAATAATTTCATTAAGTAACTTAGGAATGCTTAAGATTTCAGGTAATATTTAATATGTTATTTATTCAAACATTTTTGAATCTGTGAACCATTAAACACACGCTTTACAGCATTTGCCATTTTTTTTGATAGTGTTTATATTGTATTCTGTGTTTACTTTTGCTCACATTAAAATAAAAAACTCCACAACCACTTTTGACCTTTCACTGTGATCTCATCTACAAAAAACAGTGTTTTTTCCTTGTATGGGTATCCTCCCAAGTTTGTTATAGCAAAAAATATATATATGTTTTCTATTCTTTATTTTCAGCAAACTATGAAACAAATGCCTGTATAAGTTATGCCTATGCAATTACTTGAGTTGAAAAGAAAATATATATGTAGCTCAAAGCAGGTTGCTCAGCTGAATTGTACTGTAGAAGACAGCTGTTTATAAATATTTAATCTACTGTGTTATTAATGATTTCAGGTTATTCTCTATCGAAAGCATATTGACTTAAAAGTATGACAGAAGAACAGCTCTTTATTTGCTGCTCACTCTTTTAGTACCACAAATAAATTTCAGCATTTCTGATTATATCTCCTATTTCCAGCATTTCTGACCTTTTCGGTTTTGCATTTTTTAGTTAGATTTCATTTTAATTATTGTGAGGCAGATATTTTTAGACAGTCATTTTGTTTATTTATACCTCATAACATCATTATTTTTTGGATCAACCCTGTTAGAATTCAACTTTCAGCAAGTGTATTTGGCCTGCTGCCTTTCCTTTTCACTTGTAAAAACAAAACTGAGACACGGAGATACGTTTTCTAATGCTTTTTGTTCTTTGGAATAAAGCTCAATAGTTCTTACTCTAAGAAACCTATAATTTTGCATTTTTGAATTATACTATTGATTACAGAAGCCAGGATAAATTTACAGTGGAGGAAGTAGAAATGTAATTTACAAATGAAAGTGGATTAATTGCATCTAAGTGGTCTACACACTGTAACTGACAATGTTTGAAGATGGTTAGAGCATCAAAAGACACTGGTATAATGACATTCTCTCCACCAGCCAAAAGCTGGTTATGTTGAGGTTTTGCCACAAGTTGCCAAAATAAATATTGGGCTATGTAGTTTGTGGGTTTTGGTATTTCTAGAACAAAGACATCTCAAACTTTATGGATAGGTTACGTTACAAGAGGTAGAAACAGATGGCTGTATAAATGGTTAATTTGTGAATGTTGTTTGGGAATTATAACTTTTGTAAACAAAAAGATAAGTACAAGCGCTAAGAAATGTCAACAGATGAAGACTGACACTAGGACTTCCAGGTCTCTCAAAGTGATAGGTATGTCTCCATTCTTGGAGGTTCAAGGCCAGGCTGGATGAAGCCCTGGGCAGCCTGATCTTGTGGATGGCAACCCTCACCATGGCAGGAGGCTGGATCTGGGTGGACTTTAAGGTCCCTTCCAACCCAAGCCATTCTGTGGTTCTATGATTATTTACTTACCTGTGGTGTGACTCTGAATTTACACAACAGTGTCCCAAATACATGACAATGTGGATATATGGCAGGAAAAACAAACG
>VXAV01009430.1:0-17838 GCA_013399715.1 Alectura lathami | reverse complement strand
AGCCCCGGAGCCGAGCGCAGGGCCCTGGGCGCTGCGGGCCGCCGCAGCTGGCCGGGGGCAGCCGGACCTTTGCCTGGGAGCACACGCTGCCCAGGTACATCGGGGAGGCGGCTGCCGAGGGGCCGTGTGCGACTGCGCAGCCCGTGCAAATTAACTCAGTTTCCACAGTCGGGGACAGAAAGAGCCCAAATAAAATACAGCCGGTCTGTGGGGCCGGTGACACGGTGTAGCGGCTGGGCTAGCAGCGTGAGGCTAGGCTCCAACGAGGGATCTTTCTGACCTGTGCCTGGTTCTTGTTTGGTTTTATTTTGGTTTTATTTGAAGCAACCGTTAACTTTTCTCAGACCAGAGTTGTTCATAATCTCTGTCGGTCGCTAGTCTGCAGCCTCTTTTTGCCAACAGATTGCATGCGTTCTCGAATCCACTGCTTTTGTTCAGAGAGCCTGCGCCATCTGACACGGTGCGCGCTGCCGTTCCTGGCTTTTGTTGCTGCCTGGTGTTTCCTTCCTCGAGAATCTATATTTAGTGCTGCGAAGTATTCACTGTGGCATGGGACTAAACACAGTTGCCTTTCAAATGAAAGGAAATGGTTCTCTTTAGGGATAAGACTGAACGCAGGGCAGGATTTCCTGTGGAAACTCATGCACATGAGAGCAGACTTTTACTCTGAATGTAATGGCAGAAAAGGCGAAGGTTGCCACTCGCCGAAATTATCCCCCTCGTACCCTCGGCTGCGTTTTCTGCAGCCTGAGTCAAGCCTTCCTGTGGGAGATGGTGAGCAACAGCACTCAGAAATGGCGTGTAAGGCTGCGGCTGCCCCGAGCTAACAAGCCGACACTGCTGTGTGGTTTTGCAGTCTTGTACAGGTTTTTTTTTGGTATCAGTGCTGAGGGTAGCTGCTCCGCGTGCCCCACATATCTCTGTAACACAGCTTTGCGCCACACAGCATAGGGGACACGCTGTAGAGTCCCACCCCTAAGGAGGAAAACTCAGCTCTTAGTGCAGACCGCCAGTGACAAGTAGGGCAGCCTTTGCGAGAGGCAGATCTGGTGGCGGATACTGAAGCTACTGAACGTGAACTGTTTCCTCACCCTTATTAAGGGTTCCAAAAATAGTCTTTCAGGACAAAATCACTGAAACATCAAATCTGTCCCAGTGGTGAGAAAGGGGACAAAAGCAGGAGCAGGGCATTTTCACCAAGGAGTGAGAAGTTCTTACTTCTGTTTGTGCAGTTTTAGGAATACCGTTTGTTTGCAGGTCCCCTGTTTGTGCTAGAAAAGAAATCTCTCTCAACGTACGTGCTGATTTGTTTAAAATGCAGAGGCTGGGAGAGCTTTGCATGTCCTTTAACCCGTCCAGCAGCCCTGCGCTTCCCAGCTGGGGTGACTCGTGTGGGTGGCTCTGCTCCCCAGGCGCACGGTGTGGGCTGGGGCAGTGACAGCCTCGGAGGAAATCGCTGAGCCCAAGGCTTGGAAATGGAGCTGAGGGGATGGAGGAGGAGAAGCCAAAGGAGGGGCAGGAAGGTGCTCCCAGCACTGGGGGCCGAAGTGGAGGCCATCATCCCTGGCAGCAGCTGCAGAAAGCTCGGGGCGGAAGGGCCCTCACGGCCACCCAGCTTCAGCAGGCCAGGCTGCCCGGGGCCCACCCTGAGCACTCCTGGGCAGCCGCTCGTCTGAGCCATAGCACTTGGTGGGGTGCCGGCAAGCCGGGCGAGCAGTCCCCATCGACCCTGCAGAGGCAGAGTAAAGTGACTTTGAGTATGAGACAGGTTTTTAATTTACCCCCACTTTTTTTTTTTTTTTTTAAAGGGCTTTTAAAAGTCCTTATTAAGACGAGATTCCTGATGGTTCTCGTGTGAATGTTGTATGGAGGCTGAAAGATGCATCTCTGCTGGCTGGCTGAGAGCAGCGTGGATTGTCTTTTTTGTCTTTTTTTTTTTTTTTTCCTTCAAAGCAAATGAAAGATTTCCTTGGTTGAAGGAAGCTTAATTTTTGTCAGCATCCCCTAGCCCCTGCCAAGGCAGTAAGCGGGCAGGAGCCAGGCTGTGCTTGGTGGTGTCCAGTGAGAGCGAGCGCAGTGGGCACATGCTGAAACGTGGGAAGTTCTGTGTAATGCTGAGAAAAAGCTTGTGCGCTCTGAAGCTGCCCAGGGAGGCTGCGGTCCCCTGTCCCTGGAGGTGCCTGGCCACGTCCCTGAGCCACCTGCCCCGGGGTGCTGCTGGGAGCAGGGTGGGACAGCCCCTGTGCTCCTGCCAGCCGCGGGGCTCCCAGCAAATGCAGCTGTTAACCCGTTACAGCCACTATGCTTGCATGGCCCCTGCTGCTCATGCAGGCCCGTGGCCGGGGCTGTGGAGGGGCCACGGGACTTTCCTCAGCCAGCGCGGCAGTCCCAGGAGCAGCGGGTAGGCAGTCCCAGGAGCAGCGGGTAGGCAGTCCCAGGAGCAGCGGGTAGGCAGTCCCGAGCTCCTGAGCACCGGGGGGCGCGGGGAGCGCAGCTGCGTCACACGGCTGTTTGGCGGTGGCCTTTGGAAACAAACAGGAAATGGGGAGCAGCGATAAGTGTCACAACATTTACTTGTTTAAACAACGAGTGGCTTTTCCCCCTGGTGTAGCTTTCGTGGAGGCTGAAATTCAGGCAGGAAGAAGAAAAAAAAATATCGCTTCTGTGGCAGCAGTAAATTTCACTTCTGCCTTTCCCTAACAAAAGGAAGAGTGTGGGAATGGAAAATCTATCTGTAAATAGCTCATTACCTCAGGGAGTCCCGGAATGGCTGCGGCTGGCAGGGACCTCTGGGCCCCTCAGGTCCCCCCCTGCCCCAGCAGGGCCACCCAGCGCTGGTGCCCAGCCCCACGTGCGGGTGGGTTTGGAGGTCCCCAAGGAGGAGACCCCACAGCCTCTGGGTGCCTGTGCCGGTGCCCTGCCGCCCGCGCTGCGCAGCAGTGCTGCCGTCGGTCAGGTGGAGCCTGCTGCGCTCCGCTCCGTGCCCGTGGCGCTGGGCACCGCCGAGCAGAGCCTGGCTCTGTCCTCTTTGCTCCCTCTGCTCAGGTGTTTATACATCCATGTGGTGGTTCTGAGTGAAAATAGAATAACCTTTGTGAATTGTAGGACCATGGGTCAAAAATGCACGTAGTGCAGAAACACGCACATCAGTTAGGAACAATAAATACACTGAAAGCCCTACCTTGAATTGGAGTTCATTTCTAAGTGTCTCTCTCAGTGCTTTGCTTCTGAAACAACATGTAAGCAGCTTTCGTATGGTCCCCTCTGCTATCACATGCCTGTGTTAGACCCCTCTGTGTTCGTTAGCGTTAGGAACTGCATTTGGCATCCCCCGTGCTTCGCTCAGCAGAAGATTGGTGGCTGCCCTGAGGCTGCGGTGTCCGGACACGCAGAGCTTTATGCTGGTGCACTGGGGCGTATTGCAGCTGCATCGCCAACAGCACGCACGGTGCTGCCGTGTTAGTGCTGGAGCTGGCTCCTGACAGCCCCGGGAAGGTCCTGGACTTTCATCCCTGATCGGAAGGCACTCGCCTTGCCAGCGCTGGCCTCTGCTCCAGGAGAGGTCGGGTGCTGCTCGGTGGTGGGTGCTGCCGTGCCCTGGTGCACAGAGTCTGTGAGCTCGTGGCGTGGAAGTTCCACCTACAACAGTGAGCGGTTGTGTAATACTGTATTTTTTTCCCCACAGAACTCGTTCTACCTCCTTAATTTTATCAAATTATCCAAAATAGCCATGAAGCTATTTTTAAAGCAAAAAAGGGGGTATTTCTGTAAGTGGAAAAGTAGGATTTTGTGCATATAAACATGCTGACTTGGCCTGATCTTTCTTGTATAATCTTTCCTGCACAGTGCAGTATTAGTCTATATTTAGGCTTTGGTCTGCAGATACAGTAATAACACAACTTTTCCAGATTTTATCTCTGCCTTTTGGAAGGTGACTGTAAAATCTCCTATAGCTGCTCGTGTGTCAGTTTGTTGAAAGTGCCAAAGCTGCGGATGATGCACTTCTGTAGGAACTTCCAATTTGCTAGATTTCAGGGTTTTGTTTGGGTTAGTGAGAGGAGTCGGAGTGTTCTCCGATTGCTAACTTCCCATTCACTAATGATGCTGCTTTGTATAAGAAGTGCCCTATAGCGTGCATAGAAAAAATAAACTGGGGGGGACGGGGAGATTCGCTTTCACATCTGTCTGTGGTTCAAAGTGAAGCTGGAGAGCAGTGATCAAGGTCTAGCGTGCTGTAGGGTGGCTTTTCTCTGCCCAGACGCCATCACACGCGGAGAAGCGGTGTTCTGCGCCTGCTCCCCGCGGTTACTCCTTGAGCTGCTCGGCTCGAGGGTGGGGCTGGGTCCGTGTCGTGCACGCGCTGAGACGAACTGAACTAGCTAACCTGTGGTCATTTGCTCCAGAGCAGTCCTTCCTTGCTTGGAAGGCTCTTGGAGCCCCTGTTTTGTTTCCGACACCAGTGCAGGACACCTGGGAGGCGGCGTGCTGCTGCTGCGGCCGCAGCTCAGCGAGGCTCATCGGGTGTCCCAGCCTCCCGGCAGCCCTGCCGGAGGAGCCTGGCTGGCTCCGCGTCGCTGGCGGTGCGCGCTGCTCTTCTGGCTGCCTGGTGGGAGCTCTCAAACCAGCAGCGTGTTGCGCTTCTCACTCTGTCCGTGTTACAGCTTGTGCACATGGGATCCCAGAGGCAGGACAGCAGCGTCAGCTGGGCTGGGCGCTCAGCTCGCAGCCCCGCACCGACCGATGGCGTCCGCTCTGCTGCGGCTCGTGCTGCCGGCAGCCGGGCCGGGCCGTGCGCGGGGCTGTGCCGGAGCGCTCGGAAGCGGTGAGCAGCAGGTGCACGCTGGGTTTGGTGGTGCTGCCATGCGAGTTCTGTTCTGGTTTACGTCACTCCTCAAAGTTGACAGGCTCAGCAATTTTTTGTGTGGGATTTGGAAAGAGGGGAACTTAACTGTGCAGTAGATATAACTTGAAACCGGATCCTAAGAACAGCTGGTTTCTTGTCATATACATCTTGAAAGTAGTTGTTAGAAGTTGTTAGAGGTAATGGTTAATTATTTCCGTAATTAGCCTGGGGGCGTTTCTGCAGATCTAATAAACAAATAAATGCCCAGGAAGACTGTGGTGGTGACTGTGCGCGTCGCCAGAGCTCTGTTTATCCATCGGTATGTAAGAGCAGATTAATCTTGGTGAACCTGCTTTCAGCATAACGCCTGGGTTCTCTGGTCCATTGCAAAATCAGGGTACCAAGCAGCTGCACGCCGGGGTGTATCAATGCAGTTAATCCCTGCTGCTTGCCAGCAGTTTGGGTTTGTAAATACAGGGCTTGGATTAGCCGTCGCTGTTAATGCTCTTAGTACTCTGCTTGTTCACATACCCAATAGCCCGTAATCTTTCCATAAGATGCTGATAACAAAAGTTAAATTTGAAACATACAGAGGTTTCCTAGGGTGAGGATATAGGTGCGATTCGTGCCTTGATTCAGGCCTTCGCCGTTACCAGTCGCTGCGCGCTGGCAGTTACCGGCCTGGGCCGTGGCTCTGGCTGGACTTGTCTTAGCGTGGGATGCGGACGGAGCTCGGACCTTCAGCGCTGGCGTCACTGCTCTGTGCCAGACGTGCTCGGGGGAAGCACAGGGTGCAGGCGTGCTGTGTACCTACTCGCAGAACAGCGGCGAATAAACGTTGTCCAAAACAAAACGTTACTGAACGTCAGTTCTTTCCAGAATATGTGCAGAGGGAGGTTAGATCCACATAAATCAGCCCTGCAGAGCAATAGCACGCGGGAGGCACGGGCTGCTTCCCGGCTCTCCGCAGGGCGCGCGGTCAGGCCGCTCGCTGCGTGCTCCGGTGCCGAATTGCGCGGTGCGCCCGGGGTGCGGGGCTCATCCTCGTGCTGGGGAGCTGCGAGTGGCGTGCTGCCAGCCCGCACACCGTGGCACGTGGCTCGTGAGCCTTTCCTCAGGACTGGTTGTTCATTCAGTGGTAGGCCGCCCTTATTCACCGCCTTTGAATCATCCCTTAATAAATGCAAGCATTGTTTGTACCAATTTAGGTCAGCAGTTCCAGGTTTGTCATGTAAACTATTTTTATGGTTGGCAGTGACTGGTTTGTGCTTTTTTTAATTTTGCTTTTTTTTTTTCCTTTATTCGTGGCTGGACTTCTTGTTCCCTTATGCCAGTGCGGTTCAGGAGGGACTCCTCAATATTCAGGTTGTGAAAGGGGCAGGAGAGGAGCCCCACAGCCCCGTGCAACGCGCAGCCTGTCTGCGCGGCCCCCTCCCCTCCCTGCACGCAGCCGTTGCCCCCTCGCTGTTGCCAGCGGCAGCTCCCAGCGCGCTGCCCTCTGGCACGGGGCCGGCCCTGCACCGTGTGGCACCGCCTGGGGTGGGCTGCGCTGCCCCGGGGACCCCTGTGCAGGGCGGCGAGCGGATCTGCTTTCTACGAATCAGGAAAGTCCTCAGCGTCTTCATTCTAATCAGTGGGCTTAGGAGGAGCTGGGTGACGACACACAGGGAGGCAGTCGCTTCCTCTTCAGCCCTTGAAGTGCAGGGGCATCAGCTAGCATCTTAGAGACATCCTGGCTGCCAAAAGGAAAATAAATGCGGAGGCGCTGCTGCTGGCAGATGCTGTTATTCAATAAAAAGCATCTGTTATTCCACATCTGTTTGAATCTTCACCTGTGTCCAGGTTTGCTTTGTGTAAGTGCTGCGTGGTGGTGTTTAGGGACCGTGCTTGTGTGGCTGAGCAGAACGTTGCCTCCTTTCTGCCTGACGGTGGCTCTGGGGCCCTCTGGCACCAAGCAGGCGCTGTGCTTCCTGCCTGCCGTCCCGCTCGTCGTCAGGTCGCCCCGGCAGGACCGCGTGTGGGTGCTCATCGGGCGGTTTGGTCTGTCCTGGGTCTGCCTGATGGCGTGGGCCGTGTCCGTCACACCCCGCGGTGCCGCGCACCACGAGCGGTGTTGTGTGTTCTCCTGAAGGGCTCGTCCCCGCCAGGCGGAGTCCTGTCTGCGCCCAGCCCCATCCCGCCGCCTGCTCCGGGCCCAGGCCCCGGGCAGGGGTGCTTGCAGCCCTCCGCCCGGCTGCGCAGCGGGCAGTGCCGTCGCTTGCGGGTCGTGCGCAGTCCGTGCTCCTGTTCTCCGTGGCGTTTGCTGTCAGGTGACTAGATGTTATCCGGAGGTATAATGTGGGGCATAACCAGAGGGGGCAGGCGCTGCTGTGGCATCAGCCGCATCGCCTGAGGCTGCTGAAGAACCAGAACTTGTTTCAGCTGCTGCTCCCAAGGTGTGCTGTTCTAGACTTCTTTTGGGGAGCATTTGTGGGTTTGGTTTGGGGGTCTTCTCACACGTTCAATTGGTTCCGAGGTCAGTGAGGCCCTCAAACTGGTGGAAGGTCTTGTCCGCTGTGGAGTTCTAACAGCACGTGCTGCCATTGCCCTTCAGGAGCTGGAGGGCAGCTCTGACCCCTGCCCTGCCTGTGCCCGTGGGGGTCAGGCCGGTGCTGGTCTGGCTGTAACTCATCAGCCCTTGTCTTCAGCCCCCGTGAGGCGGTGGGTGCTTGATCGTTGTTTCACGGCCTCCAGTTCATTTACATCGCTCCTGGCGTCTCCCCGAGGAAAACAGGCCGCTTGCATTTAGCAGGCCACCTGTGCTGTGGTTGTTTCAAGCTGCCCTTCTGTGTCTGAGGGGGTGTTGCTGGGCTGGGATGTGCCATCCCAGGCTGGAAGCTCTCTTGGTGTCTCTTGCAGTTTAGGTACGTGTGGTTTCCTTTGTTCCGAGAGGTGACGTCTAGTGCGTGAGATGTAGTTCACAGCTTCCGTTTTTTGGAAACACGCAAGCTTCAGACAGGTGGTGGGTGCTCCCTGGAGCGTCTGATGGATTGTCAGCAGCAGCCTAGGCCCCGGGTTTTCCCGCTGGAGACGCGTGCTGATGAGCGCACAGCTCTCTGGCCGCGGCCCGTTGTCTGCCCCACATTCTCCAGGGATCTGCTTTGCCCAGGCTGTGAGCTGTATGGTTTCTGCATTAGTCCGCAGGAAGCCGGAACTGCTTGGGCTTCTTGTTGTATTCTCACCACGTATTGTGTCTGGATTTAGACCCACTCACAGGAAAGGAGATCAGCAGAGAGGAAAGCAAACAAAACAGAGGGTACGGCACTGTCGCAGATACGCCGCTATCAGCAGTGCAGGGTGGGTTGGACCGGGGAGGCCCAGGCTGCCTCTCCGGGCGGTCGCTGCACCAGTGAGCCCAGCCCTTGGATCCCAGGGCTGTACCGCTGGCCTTCGGATTCTGCCACCTTTCCCCACGGCAGACTGCATCCCTTTTCCCTTAGGCTCCCGAGGCAGCGCAGCCCAGCTTAATTCCCAGTATTCGCCTCCGGCCTTGTGCCTTTCTCTCAGTGCGTGCAGCACAATCCAGGCTGCCGCGCCGCAGGGAGGGTGGGCACCGGTCCCAGCCTCCTCTGCACTCTCGTCTCTTTTGCCTTTATCTCTTCTTTATCTCTTCTTTATCTCTCTTGACCCAGCATCCAACAGGCCACTGCTTTTCTAAGTCCAGGAGCAGAGCTGCCTTAAACTTGGCAATGAAAGACTCGTGTGCCTAAAACCCCCTTTCTCCAGCTGTGTTAGTCGATCTAATTATCTGCTGTTGCTGCTCCCATGCGTTTGTGTCTTGAATCTCGGGACTGTCGCTCTCCGTGGATGAGGATAATGGCAGCAAGAGGGGACTCTGTTCTTTGTGGGAGAACAGTGAGCATGCAGAAACGTCGACTTCAGTGGCACTGCGTTGGTACGTGGAAGGAAGTTGTGCAAACGTACAGAATAAAAACTGTGTGTGAGTAAGGGTTCAGGCGCCGCAGACTGCGTTCTTCCGTAGGCTTACGAGTAACTCTGTGCTCCCCGTTTGCGCCCAGCTGGTTTGTGTACCTTGGCTTTGAAACCTGGTGCACCAAAGATCCCGACGCAACAGGCAGGCTGTTGGCTTTCTGCTGGCCGGCTGTGGATGTCGGCCTGGTGCTAATCGCCGCAGCAGTGATCCCTTCCTGACGGGGGTTTTCCTTAGCCTCACGTGAACGGCTCGCTGCGCAGAGCATCGCGGTGGGAGTATGCGCGGGGTCATTGGAATGTAAGCAGGAGATGGGAGTCAAGTTGATCTTTGGATGCGAATGTCAAGGAATTGTCAGCACAGTTTTAACGATACTGGAGGAGATCAAAAGTCTAAGGTTAAAGTCATTATTAAACAATTCTAGCAGTACGGCTGTAACAGCCAGGGTTTGGAGTAAGCCAGGTAACTCCAGTCAAAGCTTGATTAAAGGTTTGGTTTTCTAGTAAAGAAGTACAAAGGCAAGTACAGAAGTAGAGGATGTTTTTTGCCTGCCTCTGTGCTCTTTTGTCTGAATGTAACGCAAGTTGATAGGAGGAGATGGAAGAGGCTCTGGGTACGGCCTGAGACTGCACCCCTACGGTATGTGACTTCAGCAGGGCCGGTTGTGTTGCTGTGTAATGCCCAGACACCTTCCCACAGCAGAGGTTTCAGGGAGTCCCTTAGTCCTCACAAGGCTCTTGGGAACGTTTAGTTCAAGCACGTGGCGGTGCAGAGTGTTTGCACCTCTTGTTCGGCTCGGTATGCAAAGCCCCACCAGCCAGCTCTCCCCTGTGTTCATTCTGAAGCTCAGTGAGTTTTCACAAAATGTCAAGTCAATAATTTTTCTCTTTCAGCTTAAAAAATGAGACTATTCTTAGCTAAAAATAAGCTTCAAAAAAAGAACATGCTTTCTATAATTGATCAACTTTCTTCCATTTCCCACTGAACAAAACTAAAAAGAAATTGTCCAGGCTGTTAATTTGATTTCATTTTATTTTCTCTCTTATTTTTCTTTTTGTGAAAAATTTCTTACCCTGCCTAAGTACATTTTCTTTTTTTGAGAAGGCTTCTTTGCTGTCTAAATATATCTATGCCACAGACTTAAAGCTTTCTTTTAGCTGTGGGGTGTAATTTTGTGGGAAATGGAAACACTGGGGAGAAGAGAGACTGCTTGTGTGTTCATTTTGAAAAGCTGCTTGTTTTCGGGACATTGGCAGCTCATGTGGTTCCCATGTGTTTGAATGCTTGCCCCTTCTCCTTGTAGCCTGACCAGTGCGGTAACCAGTAGGACAGAAATAGACTTAAATGGAAAGTCAGCATGAAGAGAGGCTTCAGCAGGATTCCAAATTCCAGGAAATGGTCAGAATGGCGTTTAGCCGCGGGGAGTGGCGTTGCGTGGTAGCCTGTCCCGTTGTTTTAGCGTGGGTCCCACGTGGTCCTGCAGGCTGGAGTCAAGCCCAGCTCGGTTTTGGGGTAGGCTTTCTATTTGTGGCTCCATTTGCCACAAACACATCGCGAAATGAAGCGGGAGGGTGGAGGCAGGCACACGCTGCCCAGGGCTTCGGGCTGTTCGCGGGGCTCAGCCGCAGCTGCAGGACCCGAGGCGAGGGCGGCTTCCCAGGCCGTGTGCCCGCCGCAGGGGTGGAGCGGGCAGCGCTGGGACAAAACCCTGCCTCGGTGCCACCAGCACAGCGCGAGGCCCCCGGCACCCGAGCGGCCTTTGGGCTGCGGGGGGCAAGGAGGGTGCGCACGGATCCGCTTGGGCTTGGGGACGAGAAGCTCCCTCTGAGGGCGCGCGCGAGGCTTCGTCTGGCACCTTTCCTTTGTTCCTCCTGATGTTACCTGAGCCCGCTGCTCTTTGGCCTGGTGCCGAAGAGCAGCCACAGCTAACAGCGGCCCGCGAGGAGCTGGGAGCGGGGGGGCCAGAAGCAAGCTGGCTGATGAGGCTGGGCTGGGGTCAGTGAGAGGTGGGACACCAGCTCCAGTGCGTGGATGAGAGAATTCAGCACTAGAGGGGACAAGGAAAAGATTAACTTCGCCTGTATTACAACAAGAGCAAGATAATTTAATGAAGGATGAACTATGGCTAGGGTGGGAAGAGGCCAAAGAGTGCGGAGGGCATGGAGTGTGCAGAGCCTGGTTTTATACGGAGAAACAAAAGGAAGATGAATGATCTTTCCAGCTGATTGTTACATCTAGTCTTTGAAAACTTGAATAATTTGTACAGAGGTGATGGGGGAGAAGCGGGGGGCAGAAGGCTAGGTGGCAGAGCTCCACCCAGCAGTGGTGGAAGCACGGCACGGCTGTGGCCGCGCGCCAGGCTGCAGGACGGGCGGCGGTGGGGAGCCCACGGCCTGGCAGGAGGCCGGGCTCTGTGCGTCGGGACAGCTGGGCCGGGCCGGGGCCGCTGTGACAAGCCGCAGCGAGGCCAAAGCCCCCGCTTCTCATAAAGAAGTCCTCGTTGCAGCCCCAGGGCCGCAGCTGCAGGAGACAGGGCTAAGGGACTTCGCCAGCGTGTTCCGGTACTGTTCCTCCTGCTCTGGCTGGCGCATTTCTGCCACTGCCCTTCAAACCTTCCTGTGTTCATTGAGATCCCAGGAGGTGTCACTGTGGAGGTCTGAAGCCTTTAGTCACCACCTGTTAATATTTTTTCATTGGGCTTTTGTTAACCTGCTGTCACCTGTTCCCAAAAAGCCTCGGCTGCAAGCTCTGGTTGATGACCCCTCACTCCTTCCCGTGGCAGGGTTGTTAACTACCCTGCAGAACTGAGCTGCTTGGAGCCGGCCCCTGGGCACCCACTGCTCCGTGCTGGCCCGTGCTTGGTGTCCTGTGGGCTGCACGGAGCAGGACAGGGCCAGCCCCAAGCTCTCAGCCTCAGCACCCGACCTTGCAGCGGGCACACCTCGCTTCGAGTTTCTGTCTGTGTTGTGCTGCTCGGGTGAGGGAGAAGTAAGGAGGAAATCAGGTCCTACAGCTTTTCCATGATGTGCTTCATCTGTCTGTACCTTAGGTTTGCTGGCACTGGATGCTTGCAGTTGATTTCAGCTCTTCTGTGAGAGGCCAGGGGAGCACCTCAATCCCAGCAGTGCTCTCTTTGCTGGCCACCTCAGGACACAGACACGCGTCCATGCCTTGCTCAAGTAATACCACCTCACCTCCCTCGTGGGTGTTGGAATTGACCTGGAGAACCTGAGAGAGAAATTTGGCTTCAAAAGGGAAAGCACAAACCAAAAGGGAATTTGAAATACGGGGAGGGTTGGGTCAGCAGGATACGTGGGCGCGCTGGGCTCCGTTAACAACGGGGAGCGACGTGGTGGGACGGGGCTGTTTCTCTGGGCACCCTGATCTCGTGGAGCCCTGCCCGCAGCGGCGGTTTGGAAGGACACTATCCTCAAAGCCCCCTTCCAGCCTTAAACCACTCTTATTCCTGAGCTGAAGTCCACAAGATAAATGGTGAAAGGGCAGAGGGGCTCCACAGAGCATTGCTGCCATGGCTTACAGGTAGTGACTGCTGGAGCTAAAATACAGAGGGGAAGAAAGCCTGTTAGAAACTGCCGATAACTCCACCCGAGTCTGGCTGCAGGCTGCTCCTGCTTCTTCACAGACATGGCAGCTAGAGGTGGCCACAGGAGTGCTGTTAGCTGTTCCTTCAGGCATCGCCTGTGGGCAGCTGCTGCCAGCGCCTGGAGCACGCTGCTGGCACCTCTGGAACGTGGCTGCTGTGGGTTAGTGTCACGCAGGTTTGAGGTCGTGAATTTGCTGGGAGCTCTGAGGCTTTTTGTACCTGTTGGTCTCTCTGCCACTAGAGATGCGGACTGAGACGGCGATGCTCTCTGTAACGGCTGTCAGCTCATAGTCAGGGGTGCTTGGGGGTACCTGCCAGCTGAAGCGTTTGCTGTGCCACATGGCACTTGCTGCAGCAGCGTCCCAGAGCACCAGGAGGGCTGGGAGCCTGGGAACAAGCCAGGAGCGCTGTCCTGTCCTTCCTCAGGGTGGACTCAGTTTTTCACCTGGAGGGACATTTGAGATCTACATGGACATGCCTAAGTCTGCTCTGCCACGTGCTGCATTTTGGGGCTGTCTTCAGGTGAGATGGGGGAGTTGTGGTGTGTCACCTGCCCTCCCGTCCCCCAAAATAGTGGAGTTGTGCAGGCAGTGGGTCTCCGCGCCGTGGTGAGCCTCTGCAGGTTGCTCACCTGACGGACTGCTCCTCCTGCCCGGGATCTGGTCTGCCCAGCAGGTTTTCAGTGTGCAGTCAGGTTCTGTGACAGTGGCCTCACCTGACGTGGAGCTGCCAGGGCCCTGCTGCCACCTGGTCTGCGCCCTGGCCGCGCTGCGCGACCTCACGGTGTTCTCACTGCGTCCTGAGCAAGCCGGGGGGCTTCTGCCACTTGGAGCTGCACTCAGAGCAGAAGTAGTGCTGTGCTCTGTTTTCTCCTGTGAGATTCCTGACGGATGAATAACTTGCTTTAAATATTCCTGATCAGTAGCAGTTCTTTCTCATGTAAAAAACCATAGCCACTATAAATAAACACGAAGGGCGTGCACCAGTATGTACAGATGTGCATGCTGCTTTAACCGAACATTTCTAAACACCCTGAATGAAATCACAGATGTACGCTTACCATAGAAGGACTGTGTCTGAAGCAGGCGAGGTTCTCAGCAGAGACTCCTGCACCTCGTAGCACGTGGCTCAGGGTTGGGCTCTTTGGGATGCCGTCCGTCAGCTGCTCGCTGGAGGTGAAGCGGGGCTCTTCAGTGTTTGTTCACAAATGGCTGGTTCCTGTGAACTTCAAATTGCTTTTCAAAACTAGTAGGTCCCTGGGCGTATCTTGTAAATAAGGAAAAGCTAGGAGCGTGTGGGTTTTTGTTTGTTTTTAAATGAAAATTGACTGTTACGTACTGAGTAACAGGCACTTTCAATTTTGAAAACAAACGCACAGCAGTGCTGACGTCTGCTTGTGGCCTCACGCAGAACTGCTTATCTAGTTTGCATAACTGCCCGGAATTTTTAGCTGGGACTCTCGCCGTCCCCAAGCTCTTGTCTTCTTGATGGTTCAAATCTGGCCTTTGGGTTGAGATCAGGGGCAAATCTTACACGGAACGCATGAGGGGGGAAGGAACGCGCACACATCTGGTTTGTGGGCTGACTGAAAACCAGCAGAGCCTGTGCTGCCGTCACAACTGAAGGTTAGAAGCGGGCTCGAAATCACAGCAGCTCCTGGTTTGCTTGTTTTCTTCTTCTTGTTTTTATGAAAGTGCCAATTCTCACTTACTGTTACTTGCCGGGTTGTCTCATTAAGCTCAAAAGGAGTTGAAAAAGGGTTAGGTTTGCAACACCAAGCAGCTCAGGAGACAGCATTCTTTTGGAGGGAACGTGTCATCCCTGGCGTGGCTGCCTCCAGCTTTGATTTGTGCCTGCAGCTTCCTCACCCTGGCTCTGCGCGACATTGCTGGGCCGAGGGGAAGGGCCTGAGCGCGGGCCGCGGGCGTTCTGTGCTCACTGATTTCGGGCGTCCCTGAGCCGCATCCCCAGCCCCAGGCAGGGCCCCATGGGACGGGNCCGCCGGCGGCCTCTGCACTCGCCTGCTGCGGAGCTGCCGCCGGAGGTGCCGAGAGCTCGCCCGGGTCGCTCCCCGGGAGCGCAACTTCACCTCCGTGACCACAAACGGCCGCACCTGAGAATCACCAGGAAGGAGCTGCCAACAGCGGGGGGGCGATGGGTGGCCTCTTTCTGCGTTGAACATGGGGAGATCGATCAGCTGGACCGCGGTGTGCTTCTCGGCAGGCAGAACTAGGTGCTCGATACGCTTTGCTTCTTCGGTTTTCATAACTTCTGAGGCTGTCTGGCATGCTTCCCCCTGCTCGTCCTTGATGGCAGCTCGGATGTGCTCGCGCATCCCGTAGGAGCACAGCAGTCCCTCGAGAGCCAGTTTGTTGGAATAAAATCCGTGTAACTTGAAGCCGTGTTCTCAGACTGCAAGGACTGGATGTCAGCAGCGTGTGTGAGGTTTTTGATGTCCAGGCAATGCGTGTGTACTTTAGAAGCACGTGTTTTGATACGCACCAAGGCTGTTGATCTAATTGCGTGGTAGCCTTGTCACGTAGTGAAGTCGTACACAAAATGCAGGTTTGTGAAAACCTGAGGGGACTCAGCAGTCAGAAGGGAGAGCTCTGTCTGTTACAGCTCTCAGGAACAGCCGAATGTCCTTTCTTCTTTAACCGCAGAAAAAACTGCCCACCTGAAAGCACCAAGGAAAGGGACGGGTATCGGGATATCACTACAGAAATACGTTACTCCTATTCCTAATTATTTTTCGTATTTTGTTTTTCAGCCAGAAAACTTGCAGAAGAATTGGCTTCGGGAATTTTATCAGGTAAGGTAAAACTTCCTTGCTTATTAGCTTGCTTACTAATAACGTAAAGATCTGCTTTTGTGAAGGTGAAGTCACCTTTACGGTGAGAACCAGCCTTAAAAGATGCGTGCCTTTTGGATTTCTCAGTAATCAGTGCAGAAATGTGATTTGTTCTCATTGACAATGTTCTGCCTAAAAAGGTTTTGGCACTTTATAAAAATTACTTCAGTTTGACACGGAATGGTCTTTTAGGTCTCCTGACTAAAAGTATGTATTCGCGTGAATTCAGAAAAGGTGTGTGTCCATCCATGCGTGTATGCTGCAGTCCAGTTCACAGTCTTTATTAAAATCTGGTAGGTTTTGATGTGGGTCTGCAACAGATCTGCCTTCTTACTTGAGTTTGCTTGAAATTTTTACGTTTTAGGCAATATGAAGACACAAACTGTGCTTCAGAAATACTGAAACCTATTCTACGGTTTGTTACAAACTTGTTTTGTTTTGGTTTCTGGGTGGCTTTTTTTATTTTTTTATTTTTTTTTTAAGCAGAAAAGCCACTGTAACGTTCTGGTTTTGTAGTAGAGGCGTAGTTAACTGAGGCTGAGCTTGCGCGGCAGCGTGTGCTAAGCACGAGTGGCACACCGGGGCGTCGTCCTTTCTGCGCAGCATCGGTTAGCGCCGTTCCACTGCGGTCCCTTGGGTCTGCAGAGCTGGCAGGTTCGGGGGTTCCCTCATTCGTTGTTAAATCTCCTGCACAACACGGTCGACACAACAGCGTTCTGCTGTTCAAGTCCTAAAGTGAGGCTGCAGCATGTGCAGCAAACTGGATTTTTAATTGTGCTTTTCTGTGACTCAGAACATCCTGTAACTGTTGGTAGGGGCAAGGCGCTGGTGCAGTCTCTTGCCCTTCTTGGGGTACTGGAAAGCGCTGTCGTTAGCCCTTTCTGGCAAGTGTAATGCAACTGCAAAAATCTGAAATGCAGCCACCAGTCTTACATCCCACGCCATCCGTCAGTGATGAAGATTACTTTTTCTTCTTCTGCCTCCATTGATTACGGCAGATTGACCCCAGCCCTTCTTTTTAGCTCCCTGCGTGCTTTACAGGGCCACGTTGCTTCTGTGTGTTCGGCAGCGAGGCTCTGTGCGCGTTCAGCTGCTACAGAGCTGGGCTTAGCGCTGCGGAAGCGCCTCCAAGCGCTGTGTGGAAAACAGGAAAAGGGGGGGGGAACACGAGCTGCTGTGCGCTGGAGCGGAGACCACTGCTGCCGTGTCACCAGGCTGGGGCTGCCCGTGCTGCGACTGATGCCGTGTACGCGGAGCTCTGACGGGAGGCGGCGGCTCAGGGACACTCCCGCGTGGCCGGTCAGGTCCAGGCTCTGCCCAGCCGCGGTGCATCTGCAGCCGCGCTGCACCCGGCTCAGCCCCGGTGCTTTTGGCCTGTCCGTCTGTCCTTCCTCCTCCCTGCTTCTGCCCTCCGTGTCTGCGGTCTGAGACAGCTGTTTGTAAAGCTGTGTTTAAGGATGGTGCTGCTTCTGCTCGCCACTGGCCGCGGGGAGGCAGGCAGCCCTCAGCCGGAGGGAGCACCCAGAGTCTTGAGCCCTTCTCGGCGCTGTCGGTGCGGGCGGGGGAGGATCGCTGCGGGAGGTGGGATGGGGCCGTCAGGGGGGACCGGTGTCCTGCAGGCAGCGCGGCACGGGCCGGGTGCTGGGCTACGTGGCAGCCCGGTAAATGCACCGCTGCGGGGCTTTTTATTTGAATTTTGCATGCTTGCTTGGAGTCCTCTGCAAACTGAAATTCGGCAGAAGCACGGACGAATGGCTTAGAAGAAGACTTCTTCATAAACTCGGAACCCAGATAAACCGCAGACCGCAGTTTTTTTCCATGCTTCGGAGGAATTCAGTTTGCATATGCAGCCGTGTCACCACAGTGCGCGTAACCTCTGAGGATGAAGTAAGCAGTCAACGTGACCTCCGCAAAAAAAAAAAGAAGCGCTCTGTGTGAAATACTCCTAGAAATTAAACCCATAATGGAAATGCATCTTCGTGTTTGAACAGATGTCAACATACTAAGGAGCGTTTTTGTGGCTATTTGTTGTTTGTGTCCAAGTTCCAACAAATAAAAATCAGGGATTTTAATCGTTGTGCCGGGTCAATGCAGGTCACTTAATTTGTGTTTTATCTCTGGTTATGGCTATATGCATTTCCCAGAATGCAGCAGCATGTGGAGGACTGAAATAACATTTAGATGTCAGATGCTAAAATTCTTACACTGTTGTTCCACAAATACCTTACATTGGTAACATTGACTTCAAAACTACGAAACATCTAAATTACACAATTTGTCCAAGAAATGCAAATGGAAAAAAAATTAAATGTTACCTCACAGAGTAGCGGCCCCCGAAGCAGAGTGCTACTTTATGGCCTCGGTACAGCTGGGAAATGCGGTTGTCTGCTCTGCCCTCCTTGGAGGCATCCGTTGGGATCCTGTGATATTGCAGCCCACGTTTTGGATGACAGCTAGCTTTGTATTTTAAAACTGACTTACCTGTCAGGCACTGGTAGCTTTCTGCCCGCTCCCGGGGGCGTGCTGTTTTTCCCCGAGGAACGAGGCTGCGCTCTGTCCCAGCTGCTCGC
>VXAV01009429.1:152918-166579 GCA_013399715.1 Alectura lathami | reverse complement strand
TGAAAAATTTTAAGGCAATTTCAGAGTGCTGAAAGGGGTTAGGAGCCAAACTCCCAAAAAAAATGCTATTTATAAATTGCTTTTCTCTACTAAAATAACAACTACTACAGAGGAGTATCTGCACAATACTTTGGGCCCAAACATGAAATCCAAAGTATTCTAAAAAGAATTGTTCACCGGGGACATGTCTATGTCTCCTAACTTACCTGTCCTTAACTTCTTCTCCAATTCATGGTAAAANCTGCGAAAAACTGTTATTGGGTAGCTTCATGTTAAATTAGAGATGCAACATTGAGACCAAGCCTTTTTTGTTTGTTTGTTTGTTTTATTTTGTTTTAGTTCTGATTTAAGCTTTCCTACAACAAGGTGGCTTATCTCTGCAATGTGTTTTAGTCTGTTTTTTTTTTTTTCTGTTCTGAATATACTTCCCATGATGTTTCTGTGCCTAGGAGATAAATGTATGGTTCTGATATTTCTTCTTTAGAATATATAGTTGCATTTCTAAGTTCTGTGCGCATAACAAAAGCAAAGCATTACCCTGCTTTAAGAATTTATTTTTAAAAATTATAAACAAATCGTGTAAATAGCATTTATTTTTCTCATCTACAGTATTTTTTATCTGCAGCATACCTTGATTGTTGTTAGCACAGAAATTAATGAAATATAAAAATGCAGTCTGAGTGCAATATACATCTTAATTACTACTTATTTTGGCCACTAGTAAAGGAATCACCAGCTAAGAAATGACAACACATCAGGAGATGGACTGAGGGAGTTCTGCAATTTTCCAGTCTAAAATTTAAAACAACAACAACAACAATAAAAATAAACAAAACACCTGCCATAAACATTTATTAAGCCACATATGAGGCTTAAACAAGAAGGAACAAAGTGCAACTATTGTTTATTCCATTACAATTTAAGAATTCTGGAAATGAAAAGCAGCTTTTGAAGTCTGCATTTCCATAGTATTTCTTCCCCTATTTCCATACGTTTTACCCTTCTAAACTGCAAAATACAAGAGAAAAAATTCAATTTCCATGTACTCAGTGTTACAGATGCTGCTGCTATGGAAACTACCCTTCATGTGCCAGAAATAAAGACATACTGTTGATGAGCAGTAACGGCAATGCAAAGCAGCATTACTTTTTAATTTTTCCATTAAAAGTCTAAAATAAATGCCTAAAACATTGTTTCAATGCATTATGCATTCTTCTACTTCCAGTGAACTCTGTAACACTTTTGACTACTGACTGTTATAAGAGATTTCCACGGAGCTGTCAGCTTATTGTTTGAGGCATACAAAAGAACACCATGTAGTGGAGATTGGAAAACACAGAACTCTATAATAACCTGTTTGTTTATAAAACTGAAATGATGACATTTATCCAATAACAGCTTTACCTTGAGCGTATGCATACTTGAAAACTAATGTAGTAAATAATAAATGTCAGTGATGGTTCTGATCATAAACATCTTGGGCCAGTGTGAAGCTCGGGGGTAGAGAGAAAGTGGCCCCTCATCCACTGAAATTCTGGCCATCACCAGTTTATATAGTTGGTGCTTGTTGGCTCTTTGGACTCCCTTTTTCCTCTACTTTAAAGGTGACTGTTAATGTTTCTCCTGTTGCTTTCAAGCAGTTGTGTTTTCGTCTAATTCACACTGCGATAAAATTATAAAATAATTTCCTGGTTAATTAAGTGGGCTCTTATCTATTGGCTGTGCAGATTCAACGGATAAATGTTTCAGTTACTAGTACTGCTCATCACCACCAAATTTTAACTGTTTTGAGCTGAAGCCGCACTCCTGTTCTGTTTCTGCACATCTTCCAAAAGCCTTACCACAACTTACAATTGCCTCTTCTATACATTATTTGAATGAAAATAATACTAAAAGAAAAATAGCAGCCTCAATGGGCCTCAGCCAGCTTCATTTTTTTTTTCCTAGAACTTTTGAAATACTAAGTGAACAAACATACAACACAGAAACAGGTGATGAAAAATAATTGCTATAGCAGCGTTTGCTACAGGTAGCTGTGCTTCATTTTGTTCCATGCTCATGAAGAAAAAAATTCTTCACTGTTTTCAGCAAGAGTTTGAAGGAAAGAGAGATACAAATTCATATGAAAATAATTCATGTTACAATATAAATTCCAAATTTCCTAAATAGCTAGCGCTTCTAGAGAGGCCCCAAGTCAGACTTTCAGGTCATGGTTTTATAACACACATTATAGTTCCATTGGTGGAAGGCTGAGTGCTCCCCAGTCCTAAACAATCAACATGATAAAATCTTAGGANAAAAAAGATTTTGTTCATGTAGTCCCAAACATACAAGGGTAAATCTTGTGTCCTGTGTCTGGTCTTTCATCATGCAAGGCAGGATAAATGTCGTAGTCCTGCCCTTCTCNTGGACATCCAAAACTGAAAGAGCTGCACCTGCAGAATTTATTTGTACACACACAGACAAGTACACATGCACATTTAGGTATGGATTGCCCTACCTGGCCAGTTAACAGCATGCATCAGCTTTTTGCCCGATAATAGGCACACATAATGACTGCAACATGAATCAGGGCCTCTCTTGTCATGATCAAGGCACAGATCATTAAGTGCTAATGACTGAGGTGGCACTGAACATATTTCCTTCTTTTTCTGATGAGGTTGTAAGTTATACATGGAGTTTAGAACATCCCTGGATCAACAATTCATAATCCTTGATTCCTCAAGGAAGGAGGAAACGAGATTCTTTCCTCACTGTGAAGCAGACAGAAAACTGAAGCCTTCATGATCTCCACACAAGATTATCTAGCTTGGAAGAAGTCCTATGTTCAACTGAACATTAGCAGAAGTGCCGGCATGTAAGGTTCTGCTGCAACATGTGCCTGCATGTCAAAAGCCATGGCATAATTCACTGCCCTTGGTATGGATATTTTAGTATGGAGTTATCAACATAATGTAAGATTGGAATAATCTTCTCTAACTTGACTCCTAAAAATCACACCATGAGCAAACCCTCTGCTACAGAAATAGCAGAGGAATAGTTTTAACACGGTAATGCCAGTAATATATTTGAGTCAGAGATAGGATAACAGAAAACAGGTGTTGCACATAACATGAAGTCAAACAAGCTGAAAATGATGGAGCATTTGAGTTCTTGCCCACAACAGCAAGTGCAACTCAAACTCAGACTACCCCACAACTGTTTCCAATGGTTTTGTATTAATTATATTCCCAGAACAACTGAAAGCATGATTGNCAGGATAAATGTCGTAGTCCTGCCCTTCTCCCAAAGCAAGATATCTAAGCAATGAAGGCTTTACAAACAAAACATCAGTTTCGTTTTCTACTCTTCACTGACCTTACAGTCCAGCATATGTGTACCAACCTTTTCAGAATGATATGCCTGTCATGCAAATGGAGAAACTTTTGGAAATTACAGTCAAGCTTCTTATAACTTCTAGTGGGAAACAGAAGATGCAAGAATCACACAAGAACCATGTTAATAAGGATATATTTCTAATTGCCAGCATTTGCTCAGTCTCAAGCAGCAACCCAAAATGAGGAGGGTATCCACACCAGAGTTTAACTCAAGATAAGTAGAGAGCAAAACTTCATTAATAGTTGGAGCATTTAAAATCAATATTTAGACATTTAATTATTTTCTTCATTTTACTTGGATACATTAGTAAAGCCTGATAGAACTCTCAGAACTCCCTGTGATTAACATACTTGAATCAGCAAAGGATGGCAATTAAATTAAAAAAACTTGTTTTTCTGGTCTATCATAAAATTTGCATAATTTAGCAATTATTTTATCATTTTGAATCTATAGTAAAAGCAGTTTTATGCTTTTTAATTTTAACCTATATCCTACATATTTTAATTCTAGCTGCCTTATGAAGATATTTTGAGTTACATAAAAATATTTTTGGCTGGCTCAAATTTATAAGATTTTTGTTTCTTCTATCACCAGAGTGTTCATGTACTAAAGATCACAGACTGTGATTTGTGATTTCCTCACTAAAATATATTTACTGATTAAATTGCAAATCAGACCTTTTTGTAGGATAATTCTTCTTCTACTAGTTCAAAACTATTTAGCTAATTTCCCACTCTGCCTTATAATAAGACTTCCCTCTTTCCATAGTCGTATTGCTTTTTACAATGAGTAAAGCCATACCAATGAGTTTTGCTGTACAAATACAAATTATCAGGCAGATCTAAACAAAAAGATGTTATTGGAATTTCACTTCAGATGACTTTGGATCAGAACCATGCATCTTTAGTGTTAACTAATCTTAGTATGGAGTATATGATCAGAATAGTGTCCATCGCAATCACTCTGCATTACCAGTTGTTTTTTTTTTTTTAACCTTTCTGTAAAACTTAATTTGAAGCCAGAATCAGGTAGTGTACTGAACACTTTGAACATGGTTTGTTTAGCCATGGAACCTTTCTTAAATTTTATATTCCTTTCACCAAAGTTGCTGCAGCTTATTATAATCTTTGGTTTAATCTGTGGTTTACAAAGTGGAAAAAACAAATACAGAAGAAGCTGCATGTAGGGTAGTTCTCAGCATTAAATAAATAATGGTGAAATAGACTAACTAACCTATATGACCTTCTTAGAGGCCAGAAGGAATAGGCAATGAGCTGCATGGTGTACCCAGAGTTGCCCCTCATGTTTTTGGTGTAAGGCTGAAAAGAGTGCTGAATTCCTTTTGAATGGAACAAAATCAAAAGGCATGGTCCAGGCGCACATCTAACACGCTCCAGGTGCTGAGGGGTATTCAAAGTAAACCTCTTTGAAATGTCTATAAAGAATACATGTTGTCCTGAGCAGCAAATGTTTTGTGCTGAAGATGCAGTCCTTGCTGCAATAACTGCATTACTTGCTAACGGAGATGTATATGCAGAAAATCATGTGTAAAGTTGAAACTGTATGAAGTGCAATATGATACTAAATGAATGCTATCCTGAGACACCCATACGCGACCTAATGTGTACCGTATACTAAATCCAATGTTTAGTTGGAGATGTTGTTGCAAGTACATTCTTAAATTGCCTGGAGGAATAACAAACAATTACAGCAAATCATACAAAGAGTTCCAAAAAGTCAACACCTTTTTCCATAAGCTTTTAGGATCCATATTGAGCTCACGGCACAGTGGAATAATATACCGTGCTTTGTGAAGTATATTACAAAGAAGAGAGGAGGGGGAAAGGTGTAATCACTCTGTCTGTCCCACAGATTTGTCATGATTTTTCCAGAAATAAATGTGTACGATAGGAAACACCGATTCATTGGGGTGGGAGGTAGCAAAAAGGAAGCCTGGTGATTTGGGTCCACATGGATTTAATCATGAGTATAATTGGAACAGTGATGGTTTCCCTTAATTTATATAAATACCAAACCCCCACACAGAGAAAGTCATCTGAGAATTTCCACAGTTCATGATTCAATGGCACAGGACCTTTTAGTATGCTACTAAACTAACTAAACTTCTGTGGGCAAGACTATGTGGTGTAATACTTGATATTTGGTGGAGCAATCGTGTCCTCCTGGGTTGTGTCTTGTTTCAAAAGTTCTATTACATTGCAAAAAAAGGGTAAAATTAGACTTTTTTGCCTGAAAAGCTATGAAAGCAATATGTATCTACATTGCACAGTGATTTCCTCAAATGTTTGCAAAACTGTTATCACAGTGCCACAGTTGTGTTCATGTCTGTATTAATGTATTCAGCAACAACAATAGATTGACAGCTTGACTACTGAGGAAGAAAGGATGATGACGTATGCATGAGACTATCAATATCATTAACCTGAAAATAAACATCAGTCTTTCCAGTGAGTTAAATGATTATGAGATAAGTAAATCTAAATAGATGAATAATTTAATAAATAATGTTAGAATTGCTGAAATAAAAATGTGAAACCTTAATCTGGTCAGACTAGACCATAGTTAATTGATTCTTAGGAAGAGAAGATTTCAGTTGTATACAGCAGATGATGACAGGAAAAATACCTATAATGCCCACAGACGTAAAAATTATGGTTAGATTTCAGTAAAATATTTGTTGCTAAACTCAGAAAAGTCATACAAACATGTATTCTAAGAAACCTCACACAGAGAATACAGATGTGACCTCTGTTTGTTCCAGATGCTTTTAGAAGGCTTGGGTAAGCTGGAATCATCTCAGCTTCAGAATCGTTCCGCAGACCTGCATTGTAAATTTCTCCAGGGAAGAACAATACATCCATTTGTCTTCACAGCTGGATGTAGGAACTCTTCCAGAAGACCAGGGGACTTCAGCAATTTGAAACATAAA
Organism: Alectura lathami; assembly: GCA_013399715.1. Taxonomy (NCBI): domain Eukaryota; kingdom Metazoa; phylum Chordata; class Aves; order Galliformes; family Megapodiidae; genus Alectura; species Alectura lathami. Next base: position 160,251 of record VXAV01009429.1, on the reverse strand, counting down.
TAAGATTTGTCTGAAATGAACATACTATAAAAAAGCTTATAAAATACTGTGTTGTAAGGAAACTTGTTATATGTTGGTTTTTGTTAATCTGCCAAAATGTTTGTTTAAAATGCAAAGGTTTTGCATATACATTACAACCTAATTGTTCCAGTAGAGATGGAAACTTCCAGATGTGGTTGGTTATAAATAAAAAATTCTTCCCACTGTGTTAAGCTAGGAAACTGAGGCTGAAATAGGTCATGGACTCTGAAGAATAATTATGCCTGAAATCCTGCTAACTAGGATAACATGAGAATTTAACAGTTGCTTTCTGGTTGCCAAATGTGAAAAAAGACAACAAAAGAAAACAAAACAACAAAAAAAAAAAAAAAACACTACCAACAACAACACACACACACACACACAAATCTTACACATATTCTGTGTGTAGAGAAAAATATAATCCTGAAGATGATCAATTGATGCTACAGACAAGAAAGAATCTAAAGCTCAGAGGACCGTGGTGGTGAAACTACAGTTCATTTAAAAAATAAATAAATAATGAGACTTCATTAGCTTACACTGAAGTGGAGAAACTTAAAAGTCTTCTCTAAGTTAAAAGCTGTAACAAAGAAAGCAGAGGAAGCAAAGAAACAAAGGAGCAAAGGAAATAGAAGAATGTCTTGTGAAATAGAAGAATGTCTTGTGAAATTAAACAGTGTTTTTTTCCCCCTCCTCCCTGTCTTTGACAACAGAAGGAGTCGATGAAAATGATAGACTGATGTTCAAGAAACATAACTTGATTATTCTAGCAGCAGTGAGAAGGAAATGCTGCAAATAATTCATCAGAATACCAGAGAATCAAAAAGTAAAGGAAAAAAAAAAAAAGAAAAAAACCCATGACAATATACTGTATATTCTGGTATGATAAGTGGCTTCACATAGCAGATAATTTATCCAAGCTGTGTGATACATCTCATTAAAGGAGCAACCACCAAAAGTAACTTCTGATTTGCTGTGCGCTGCTTAATCTATCAAAAACCAGTCTCTTCATCCTTGTAATGGTGGCACTAAGAAAAGTGTTGAAATACATCACCTTAGTTTGAAATACCTTATAGCAAATTAATATATTATACGTTACAAAGTACTTTGTTTACTGAATGACAGTACATTAACTACACTCAGTCTAAAATGGTACAGTAAACAGGGTTACTTTCCATTGATTTTTAGTGCACTGGTTGATGGGTGTATGCCAGTCCAATGCTTCTTGTCTGACAAGATAGATAAATTGATTAAAAAAAGAAAAAAGAAAAAGAAAGAAAGAAAGAAAGAAAGAAAGAAAGAAANAAGGAAGGAAGGAAGGAAGGAAGGAAGGTAGAGGAAGAAATTATGAATGGAGGAAACAAGGCAAACAGAAATAAAGAAAGACCGATTGAAAGAAAGAAAGAAAGAAAGAAAGAAAGAAGGAAAGAAAGAAAGAAAGAAAGAAAGAAAGAAAGAAAGAAAGAAAGAAAGAAAGAAAGAAAGAAAACCTTTAGGATGCCTGATTAATTTGGTAGATTTAAATGTATACCACAGCTGCAGAATAAGATGCAATGGTACAGTTTTACTAGGGCTTAAGAAATGAGAGAAGGAAAGGAGATGTACAAATAGATTGATTATAGTTTTTACTATTTCACGCAGTCCTACATTTTATTTCCTATTTCTATATTCAAAAGATGAAAGGAAAGAAAAACATTTTGTTTACTCAATCGGTAATGTTTATTTCTTGGAAATAGAACATGTGTCAAGTGACTGCTACACAACATTTCTGTATGGCCTTGATAAATTTTGATACAAAGTTTGCACAAAACTGTTCACTGAGAAGGTTATTGCTATTCTGAATTTGCAGAGTTGTATAGAGTCATAGAACTTACATTACTAAGAGAGGTATTCAGAATTTAGGAGCCATAGACCTTATGTGCTTATCACGGGCTGAAATGAAAAGCAGCGCCTTAACCAAAGTCTCACTGAAGTGTCCAAGTCTTAAAGGTTCACAGGTACAAGTTATGGTTTTGGAAACAAATCCAAACCTAAACAAAACAAAACATAAATCATTACCTCCATCAAAAATCATATTTATGCTGCTGTGTAATTTCTTCTTGGATAAGCATAGCAGGTAGGTTTGCCGTAAGGTTATTTGGGCGGCTGACAACCAAGTTGCTATAGCACCAGAAGTCTTGTACCTACAGCCCCAAAATCATGAAGCTGAGTGATTACCAAGGTGGTAACCTGAGGCAGGTACTGCGTTCCTATGGTTCCCTGGTGTTTGCTGTCTGAACCAGGTTTAAAACTAGCCCAAGTTTAAAGCTAGCCCTTCATAACTTGGGCCAGAGGTTCAGGATTATGATTTAATTTGTTTTCTCATGAAATTGTTACCTCTAGTCCTTCGGTCTTAAAATGAGCCCCGCCACTTATTAAGGTTTTTCTACTGTTTAAAAAGGAGCCAAGCACAGATAAGAGGTAATTTAGGAAAAAACTTCTAAAAACCTCTCAGCTGTTAATTGCTGCTTCCCAAAAGAGACCAGAGACAAGAGTGTGTATGTGTATGAATGTCTCTCCTCCCTTCCATTCTCCAGAAAAAAAGCTGACGTGCATCCCAGCTGGTTAGCTGCCATTGCCAAGAACTTCAAAGAGGAAATGCACTTGCACAAACAGCTTAGATGACACCAGAGACAGCTGGGGTTTGGCTCTTTCCTTTCCTTCCATTCCTGGTAGCTGTGCTTACCTCCAAGAAACAGAAGGAAACCTACAGAAGGTTTGGTTTCATTCCGTTTGTTAGCATAGATACACGTCTCTGAAGTTCCTGAAAGGCCGCATCTTACAATACACAGGTTAGACAGCTATCTTACACTTGCTGTTTGTGCCTGACACAAAGCCTGTTGACTTGCCACATGATGTACACACAGTCTGTGGTTACATAAACTCTAAGTATGCTTTTAACTGGAGCAGAAGTGTTTTAAACAGTTACTGTGTGGTAGTAAACTTTACGCCATATTTAGATCGCAGGAGAAGTTGTGCTTAGAAAATGAAACCTCAGATGAAGTTGCAATAAATCCCAATCTTTCCCTTCCAACTTCAGCAACTCTTGTGTCATTCTTTGATTTCCATCACACTGTGTCTCTCATGATAAAAACGAGGGACCTACACTCTTCAAAATTAAACTTGGATTTCAATAACTACCACCCTGTCTTCTCCTGTTCAGCTCTGCTTTCTTCAGCTTGAGAGTACCAAAAAGTTCCTCTCTCACAGTTCCTCTGTGGATCACTGTGATACCCTCCCTGTCCCTTCAGCCAGCAGCCAGCCAGCAGCCAGGACAGATCTCCAGTTTTCCCTTCCAACCTTAAGGAACAGCAATAAGGATTAGCAGGCTCATTTCTGCTGAATTTTTTGCTTAGCATGACTTTTTCNTTTTTTTTTTTTTTTTTTTTTCCCCCCTTGGCAGCATGAGGAAAGTGGTCTCTAATCCACCCACAAAGATAAAAGACAGTACTCTGTAGTGACTGAAAAGATACAACTTGCTACGTGATTTGACTGCTACACTTCTTCTGTAGTTTTAAACAAAAAACTTGCCCTTCTGCATCATTTCAGGAAGTGGATACATGTTACCCTAGTGTTTATGCCTGAACTATATCATCTCCATCATTTTCCTTCTCCCTGCCAATTTGCTCTTCTCAAAGGAGAATTACTTATTTTTGCTTTCTTGGGCACTTAAGCTGTTACCATCTCTGACAGTACAAGACTAACTACTCTGTCGCTATCTGCCATCATTTAAATCTTCAGAGCATCTTTGTCCTTTTCTGGATTAGAGCAGTAGCAACACTTTCAACTGTGACAGTGATTTCTAGAGCATTCACCCAAAATGCAGGCAGATATCCCAGAGAACATATTTGAAAAATGATTAGGTCTGGAAGATTTGAGCAGCAGAAACATCTGGTGTATGTTTGGTTTAGGGATTCTCCACATTACTCAGGAAGTCAAAATTGTGGGATCAAACAATGTAATACAAAGACAGAAAAAAGAAGGGTTCTTAATTCTGAAACTTAATAAACATCAGTAAACAAAGGGAAACACTCCAAAGTTACCAACCTGATAGACACCTTCAGAAGTTGCAGCTGCTAGCGAAGTTGCTAAAATACAGGAACAAAAGCTGAAAGAGCTGAAAGAACTAAAAAATAAGAGATAATCAAGCCAGTGAAGGCAGTAACAGGCTAAACTATGAAAGGGCATTGACAATCTGGGTCAAGGTAGCAAGATGTAATGGAAGGGAGAAATCAGACTGGAAATTAGTAGGAAGATTAAAGACAAATGGGAGATCAGTTCATCATGACAACGTAGCATGTTTTATGAAAATGGGAGTAGCAGGCAGACTGACAACCAGAGTGTAGTGGAGACATATGAAAACTCCTGGAAGGGAATGAGGAACCAGGGAGTGGTCACCTGATGGAAATACAGATGAAGAAAATTGGAAAAGTGGTTTTAGAGGTCAGTAAATGACAGGGTTAGGAATGTGTCCTTTGTTGATATAATCTTTTAATAATTTACAAACAAGTATTCTTTGCTTCCTTTTCAGAAACCACCTTTCCCTGTATACAGAAAATAAATACCCTGTAGAGAAGCAAGCATTGCTTCCTGTGTTGCTCTGGGGCCAGCAATCCAACGTTCTCAAAAGAACCTTCAACGACCTCAGGTAAAGAGTGTACTGAATTCATCCGACAAGGACACGGTCTCATAAATAGAAGGGATATCTCTGAGCTACAGTCACAGTTTTCAGTCACCTGAAAACTGGAGTAGGATTCCTTTTTACAACTTGTTTGCAGACTGAAGGTCTAACAACTCTATCACTTAACTGCTTGGTTATTACTAGGCAGTAATTTAAACTATAGACATTATGTTCAGTATTTTTATATTAACGCTCTGTTCTGCTCAATAATGTTAATTATATGTTCTGTGTTTCATAACAACATAACAACATAAACTGCCTTAATTTTCTTGAACATAACGGCAGATCCAATTGCATTTTCCTGATAAACTGATGTGTAACAAAAAGCAATCCATATAAGGAAATAAAGCTATGTGCCATACAAACACACCAAGAATATCCCACTTATTACAAAATATTTGCTGCACAATACGTAACACTGATATTTTAAAAAGGAAGAAATGTCTTTAAAACACGTCTTGTTATAGAATAAGGATTTCCTTACAGATTTTCATTGCTTATTTATTTTATTAGAAATTATGTAAAAAAAATGAAGCCTTTGCATCATTAAAAAAGAAAAAGGTGCAGGAGAAGGTGACAGTTACGTTGTCATTAACCTATATACAAAAATTGTCATTTCTTCCAACAAGGAATGGATGGAGTTTAAATAACAAATGACAACTTTATCAGCTTAAACTGGAATTATAAGCTGCAAAGCTGGACTGAATAATGGCAGCACTATAAAAAAGGTAACATTTAGTCTGTGATAAGTTTATGTTTTTCACTGAACTACATTTGCTTATCTAGATTTAGACATATGCATAAAATTAAGGAGAATGGTTAAGTCAGTATATTTATTGTGCATTGTAGACATGAGCAGAAATCAACACCATCAGCTAAAAACCAGTTTGTACCCCAAAGTCATTTAGCTAGCTTTTGAGTCCCTGCTTTTAGGAAAAGAGGGGGAAAAACAAGGGAAAGGAAAAAAAAAAAAAAAGGGAAGAAAAAAAAAAAAAAGGAGGAAGAAATTTGTCTACAACTGAAATCCCTTTTCCAGGATAGTGCATTTCTGCTTGGAACGCAGCTTTTAAAATTCACTAAAACTGCTCTATATATTATGATTGGCTTGGTATTTGAACCAGGATACAATGAATACAGTTGTAATTTTTGCAGTCACTGGGCAATGAATGTTCCATGTTATTTTGCTTGTTGTCTATATGTAGGGAGCAATTTACGTGAAGAACATTACTGTATCTGTCATGTTCCATCTAAAAGCACTGATGCAGAACTGCTTGGAGACAGCAGCACTGTAGTATTGATGCTCATGGCAGAAGAGATTTAGATACCATGCAAAGCTAATGGTGTTAACTAAAGAATTCTTCAGTTCACTTCAGCAGAAAGAGGGCATTTAAAGGGGGATTAGTTTAAGAATAAATGGCAAAAATTCAACACATTGAAATTGTGCAAAGTGCATATTGTAGCAATTATGGAGACTTTTTGATACAGTACTGAAGAGCCAAATTATGGCTGTGCTGTATATTACTACTTAGCATAGACAACCGCATTTATATGGGATAACTGTTTTTAGGACTGTTAAAAGCTTTGTTTGTGCTTTGAACAAACATACTGCAATTGTGCACAGAGATAGGCATCTGCAAAAACTCATAGTTCCGTTTTCAGCCAACACTCTTTTCACCCCTGCTTGAATTTTCTATTGTTTTTGTGGATTTTTTTTCTGAATTTCTCCTCTGGGGTGGATGACGGGCATAAGGCAGCATTACCTTTGCCTCGTCTTCTTTGGGCTAGAGAGAGATGACTGCAATAACAGGTGAGTGTTCTGCGATGAGACTGGTAAACGTTACATGGGATCTGGGTAGGAAATTAGGGAACACTCTTCAAAAGTGTTTCAAAAGCTGATAAAGAAAGGATGGAAATAATTTTCTAGCCTGTCCAGCACTAGCAGGGAACCTGACCTCAGGCAATGAGGACCAGATAGGAGTGAGGGGCCAAGTCCACATAGGCATACACGTGAATGGGTTTGTACCACAGTGACCTGCAGCACCTCATCACGCCGGTCTCAAGAAGGAAAGGAGTCTTAACTGTGTGTTGACTAGGACCACCATCAATTCACAAATAAGTACTGCCTAGGAAAATAGGCTTAATTAAGTATTCAAAAATGAAATATCCTGTTTCTTAACAAAGCCAACTTCAGATGGGGTGCCTGCTCTTTGACAGGATGATGAAATTTGACGTAAATATATGCACAAATAAACATATGTACAAAGCTAGCCAAACTGCAGAATATCAGAATGAGTAGAATAAGAAAATAGAGTATTAACTCTTACCACGAGACAGTACTCTCTCCAAGTCCTACATCTGAAGTACTGAGGAGCATATTTTCTCCCAGCTACATCAACTAGTTCCCATTAAAGTGAAGCTATTCTCTTTCAAATATTATCATGAGGTTATATGTGAGTCTCTTATTCACTTACAGCTCAAATTTGCTCAGTTTGCAAGTGGAAAACGTGTCTTCTTATACCGTTTGGCAGCAGCTCTGAAAACGAATTTATATTTATTTTCTTCTTCAGTTATAACATTGTTCCTTCAAATCTC
>VXAV01009429.1:67536-103020 GCA_013399715.1 Alectura lathami | reverse complement strand
TTTTTTGCCTGGGAAAAACCCTTCCATTCTGTGTCTGTCTAATAAACTCTGAATACAGGGATCCATCAAAACAGGGAGAAGATCAGCTCTGCTAGATCAGTTCCTGAGCTGGATCAGATTCCTCTACACTGAAGTTTAAGAGTCTTAGAGGAGAGGAGCTACATCTACAACTACCCACGTTACAGTGCCAGGCTACATATGTCAACACTAGTTTACTTTGCAATGTAAGTATAATTTCGTTGTTTCTTCCGCTCCAATGAATGTCAGCTTTTAATGCTAGTGACTGCCAGAGGGGTAGCACTATTGTTGGCTGCAAGATAGTAATGCTATGCTGGAAGAACAGCAAATTAATTATTATTATTTGAGTTTGACTTCATTATAGCACTAAGGAGCCATAGTATTTATTAGGAAAGATAAAAGAAGAAATGGCATGTATCTCAATTTGTTGTAATTACTGGCCCAAACCACTAAGCAGTAGATATATTTTGTTAGTTGTGTCTCACAGTTTTCTCTCTTCTTTCTGTCCATGCATTTTTCTATCTCATGTCAAGTACTGAAAGGTCATTCCATCTCTGGATTTTCAACTCCTATTGTTAATTCAAAAGTGTTACCACCATAAAAATTAAAAAAAAAAAAAAAAAAAGTTTTTTTTTGGTGATGTTTGCTAGAGAAAGAAATGCTATCAACTTTGCAAACAGTCTGTATATAGCAGAAGTTAAAAACCTCTAATCATAATCTCTACTTACTGTACCTCTGTGTATTATTTGTACCAAAGAACATAGGAAGCAGGAAAATTCCAGAACTAAACAGAGAAACTTCTGACAGTTCAGAAACAACAAACATCAGAAGGAGCTGGAACAAATAATGTGTATACCAATAAAGTTGTATACAAGCTCCAAGGGCAGCACAGGTTCATACATTTGAACAGTGCACAAACTAGGCCTGCAGTAAAGAGGAGCCAACTGACCTGAACACCATTTTTAAAAGTCAGCATTTTTTCTACACACAATACCCCTATCTTACAATTCCATGTTTGTACAAACTTGGACTTTAAAAGGAAATAAAGCTGCAAGATGCACATTTTTACCATATATTTTTACCATCTATTTTTTCACAGTTTAAAAAGAATATTTCATCTGCTTGTATTCATGTTCCATAAACAGAGACTGTGCTACACAGCCCACAGATGCTGACTTGTAACAACAGCCAAGCAGACCTTGCTTTATTAATTTTTTGCCTATGAAACAGCCTTGGAAAACCAGCCAGACTTGCTGGCCCTGTCCACAAGAAAAGCTGAGGGTGACTGGGGCAGCACTGACAACCCATTTGCAGACAATTCATGACTGTCCTGAAGATGTAAAATCAAATGGAATTTTTTACTGAACTGAAACAGAAGCTCTTTAGGCATTAACTAATGGACTACAGATACTTTGGTGATAATCTCCTGGATTCATGAAAGAACCTTCTTACATGAGTTGGGGTTTCTCAGCCATAACATTCTAGAATTGCTGGAATTATTTTTACTATCTGTGGTAATCTGGATCCTAACATACCATGCAGTTAATTGTTACTCGAATTATGCTCTCTCAGAACTAGATTCCTCATAACACCTGTTAAAGCTTTTCCTTTGAGATACTTCCATATGTCCTTTCCCTTCAGTATTTTGTCTGTTTCTTCCTCTTTATTCAACGAGCATACAATGCCATTATAGGAGAAAAATGGAGTCTCCACAGCTGTATTTCCCAAATACACGCAGCTTTAAAGGCTTCCAGTAGTATCTAGGATGTAGAAGGTAACTCTGGATAATATAGATTTCTTATTTAAGGAGTTACTAGGAGGTTAGTACTTAATTATTTCACATAGAAACTACCTCCAGCTTTCAAAGATTTTTTCCCCACACTTTTTCAGTGGTTAAGTGAAATCATAGTTAAGAACCAGATGACAATAAAGAGCAAAGTCTTAAGAGAAAATCCCATCACTGAACATCTCTTCATGGGCAGGTAATCCAAGCTAGAAATATTTTCAAGCAGTTAACAACTGTGCAAATGGACGCAAATAAAGTAGCAAATGGAAAAATGTTCCCATTTCAGATACTTCAACAGAGGGCAAAAGAAGAAGATTACAATGCAGTTGTTAGAGGTAGTATTAACTATTACATAAAAACAAATAATGCCTGCAGTAAAAGATTTGAACAACAAACGTTGATGTGTCAGGTTTCTTAAATTGGTATATAAAACAAATCAAGGCATTTGATCCAGCCAGGGACATAAGGGGGAATAAGAAGAATTTCTACAGGTACATCAATGATAGGAGGAAGGTTAGGGAAGATGTGGGTCCTCTGCGGAAGGAGACTGGAGACTTAGTCATGAGTGATATGCAGAAAGCTGAGGTGCTCAACAACTTATTTGCCTGAGTCTTCACAGGCAAGGGCTCTAAGCACACCACCCAAGTTGCAGAAAGCAAAGGTGAGAGCTGGGAGAAGGAAGATCTGCCCACTGTAAGGATAGATCAGGTTCGAGACCATCTAAAGAACTTGAAGGTGCACAAGGCCATGGGATCTGATGGGATCCATCCACAGGTCCTAAGGGAACTGGCAGATGAAATGGCCAAGCCACTGTCCATCACATTTGAAAGGTCATGGCAGTCTGGTAAAGTTCCCACCGACTGGAAAGGGGGAAACATCAGTCCCGTTTTCAAAAAGGGAAAAAAGTAAGATCTGACAAACTACAGGCCAGTCAGTCTCACTTCTGTGCCTGGCAAGATCATGGAGCAGATCCTCCTGAAGGCTCCGCTAAGGCACATGGAAAATGAAGATGGAGTGATTGGTGGCAACCAGCATGGCTTCACCAAGGGCAAATCGTGCCTGATAAATGTGGTGGCCTTTTATGATGGAGTAACAGTAACAGCGGATAAGGGAAGAGCAACTGACGTCATCTACCTGGACTTGTGCAAAGTGTTTGACACTGTCCCGCATGACATCCTGGTTGCTAAATTGGAAAAGCATGGGTTTGATGGACAGACCACTTGCTGGATAAGGAACTGGCTGGATGGTCGCATCCAGAGACTCGTGGTCAATGGCTCAATGTCCAAATGGAGACCGGTGACAAGAGGCATCCCTCAGAGATCGGTACTGGGACCAGTGCTGTTTAACATCTTTGTTGGCAGCATGGACAGTGGGATCGAGTGCAACCTCAGCAAGTTTGTGGACAATACCAAGCTGTGTGGTGCCGTTGACGTGCTAGAGGGAAGAGATGCCATCCAGAGGGACCCCAACAGACTTGAGAGGTGGGACTATGCCAACCTTGTGAAGTTCAACAAGGCCAAGTGTAAGGTCCTGCACCTGGGCTGGGGCAATCCCAAGCACAAATACAGGTTGGGCAGAGAATGGGAGAGCTGCTGGGAGATCTGTTGGGCTGCTGGGAGACCAGCTCTGAGGAGGAGGATTTGGGGGTGTTGGTTGATGAAAAACTCAGCATGAGCTGGCAATGTGCGCTTCCAGCCCAGAAGGCCAACCACATCCTGGGCTGCATCAAGAGAAGCGTGACCAGCAGGGTGAGGGTGGTGATTCTGCCCCTTTGCTCTGCTCTGTGAGACCCCACCTGGAGTGCTGCATCCAGTTCTGGGGCGCCCAACACAAGAAGGATATCGAGCTGTTGGAGGGGGTCCAGAGGAGGGCCACAAAGTTGATCAGAGGGCTGGAGCACCTCACCTACGAAGGCAGACTGAGAGAGATGGAGTTGTTCAGTCTGGAGAAGAGAAGGCTCCAGGGGGAACAGAGAGCTGCCTTCTAGTACCTGAAGGGGGCCTACAGGAGAGCTGGGGAGGGACTCTTTAGAAGGGCATGGAGAGACAGGACGAGGGGCAATGTGTATAAACTAGAAGAGGAGAGATTTAGGCTAGATATTGGGAAGGAATTCTTTCCTGTGAGGGTGGTGAGACACTGGAACAGGTTGCCCAGAGAAGCTGTGGATGCCCACTCCCTGGAAGTGTTCAAGGCCAGGCTGGATGGGGCTCTGAGCAGCCTGGTCTAGCGGGAGGTGCCCGTGGCAGGGGGGTTGGAACCAGATGGTCTTTGAGGTCCCTTCCAACCCAAACCATTCTATGATTTGTATGGATAGAATATTGTGGACCTAACCCACAACTAAATCTCAGAACTTGCAACCAGCAACTATCTGCAAAAGTTTCCAACTATTCCAACATCATCTAAAGCAACAGTATCACTCTAAAGAGAGAACCTGAAACTGTTTTTGTTAATTTAGCTGTAAGTGTTAAATTTTTATGTTGCTGTCAAGACTGTTTAAATAAAAGCAGTGACTTGCTAAATCCTGTCCCCAGCTAATTAAAAACATAATTTTGAAGTATGTTGCTTAATACATTCCCTTTACTCACTGTTCACTGTATATACTAAAAAAAAAAAAAAAAAAATTCCCAAAAACAGAACATCTTCAAAATTGAAAAAAAAAAAAAAAAATTGCCCAATACAGGACATCTTCAAAGTTGTAAATCCAACAGAAAAAAAAAAAAAAAAATTGCCCAATACAGGACATCTTCAAAGTTGTAAATCCAACAGAAAAAAAAAAAAAAAAATTGCCCAATACAGGACATCTTCAAAGTTGTAAATCCAACAGAAAAAAAAAAAAAAAAAGCTAAAAAGTTATGTTGCTGTGATTAAAGGGGAAAGGAATATTATTAGAAAGCTCCTTGGTTTGTAAGGAAATATTTTTAAATGGATAATGCTTACTCATACATATAAAATATACAAATGCAGGTTATCATCTGAGGCAGGTGATTTATGATATTTTTTTCTCAGACCAAACACCGACAAAATACAACATTGAGAATTAAGAAAAAAAATGAAAAATCTATTCCAGGAGGAATTCAAAGCACTTATTAAGGCACATATCAGCTTCTTAATATGGCAAATCTTTTCTTTTAATTATGGTTTGAGATAACACAGAAACAGTGCTATGGTTCTGTGCTCCCTTCCATTTTACATACAGACATTGTCACTATGCTGCTTTAGCTATGGGCTGGTTGCATTCAGAACTGCTTTATACGGGTAGGAAAACATTTTCCTGAAGTCCAATATATTCAAAAGAAGCTAATAATTATTAATGCAACCAGTGCAAGAGACACTATCAGTAGAGGGAATCCTGCACAGGAACTTCACAACCGAGCAACCTCCATGCACTGGTTATGTTTAGATCTGGAGCCAAACTTCATCATTTCAGTTCCTTTCTGTCCATCAGTCAGCTTTCTCATGCAGCTGTAGCAAATTACAGCTGCAAAAGCATTATCTATCAGTTATTGAAGAATGGCTAATGATTGCACATCAGAGTAAAGCTCTTTAAGTTGAAAGAGATAAAAAACATATTCTGGCTGCTGTCAGAGTACACAGCTCTTTGACAGCAGCCACATATAACATGCAGATATATGTGCAGAAGGAAAGAAATACACTGGGTTACACCCACATGAGCCAGGAACATCTTAACGTTAAAATTTTTCACCTCCCCAGAGGCAATGAATTCTTGGCTCACCCAAAATATTTGAGACAATTATCAGTCACAATCCATGTCCCTGAAGCTTTTTCCATAGCAAGCAGCAGCTTGTGCAGCCAAGTAGCATTCTACCTCTGTAGCAAATATTGGTAATTGTCATAAAAGGAATACTTCCTCACACCCTGGAGAAAACTTTGCAGTGCTACAACTTAGTAGACGTTATAAAAGGGCTAATGGAGGGAGACCTGGCTCTGCTTGGGTCGCCTGTGTGATTTCTAGCAATTTTCCTTCACCCCTTTTTGTCTCTTGCTCTCTCTCTTTTCCCTTTTTTTTTTTTTTTTTTTTTTTCTACATAGCTTTAGATATTTGTAGACCACAAACTTTTAGAGAGCAGGACAACTTTTTACTCTGAAGATAGTCTAAGCACATGAGGACTTGGCCACAGGTTCAGCTGTAAAGTAAATATGTAGCAGTAGTATTTCTGAGAGCAATCAAGCAGTGAAATAAGCAGTGCTCTTCAACCTGTGACCTTAAGATCAAAAGAATATTTCCCCATTCTAAAGAGGATATTAAGAAGCTCACCACTTCCACTGAATGGACAGAGAAGTTGCAGGGACAGCATTGTCATCCATCCTTAAGAAAACCCACGCAGTAAACAGGAGTAGCCATCCAGTAACACACTGACATGAAGACCACTGTGCCCCTCTCACCAGAAAGTGGGTACAGGCAAGGGGAAAGGCTGGCTGAGCATGTGTAAGGAGAAATGCGACAACACAGGATAGGCTCCAATGTCCCAGTCCAAGTTTCAACCGAGACCTGAGAGACCTCAAGGCATTTTCTGATGGTATTACTGTTTCCTACAGTCTCATCAACCACCAAAGAGAAGTATATAGGTATCGAGATACTCCGAAGGAAAAGAAAAAATACCTTGTAAACTTAGAAAAAATCTCATTTATATAAGACTGAAAATCACTCTGGATTGAATGGAATTACTTCAGCTTCACAGCTGTGAATTATATAAAGGATATGAAGCATACCTCTGTGTAACTAATTTTCTGAGCTTACTCTCAGCCTGAAATGGCCATACGTCAGTGTGGTATGCAGATGCTTTAACAGAAATCCTGTCCTTATCTTTTTCAATACAGTACCATGTCTATTATATTCTACAACTTCATTAGAATGAATAAATTCAATCAATATTTCAGCAAAAAACGAAAGCCAATTGTGCTTCTTATTCATGATCTCTTCAGGAAATAGTACTATACCAATGACAGCCTCGCAGAACATTAGAAGGAAGTGTCTAAAGTAATTATTTGCAGGCATACTGGACAATTTTACATAATTTTTAATGAGGCAATTCATGAGATAGTAATCCATTTAAGAGTCGAAGAATGATCATGGTAACTTTTACACGTGCAGTATTTCTTAGGCCAAATTGAGCAGCAGTGTGTCTGTGTATACATCCACTAACACTAGTGGAACTGCACCCACTTGCAAAAGGGTTAAGTTGGAGCCCACGTAACCATGATAAGCTAAACATTGCTAAAGTCAGGATGTTCATAACGGAAAGAACACAGCCCTCTACCTAGACATAGATCTTTCATAGTTTATTTATCATTAACAGGAAGTGTTTTATAGCACTGCATAGAGGTTGCCATAAAACAACGTTTTAAGGCTCTCTCAACCATATTTCAGCTATAAATGTCCTGTAGACATAGAAAGTAAAACTACTGAGGTCCAATATTATCATCTTTATTACAGATGACCTCACTATTGTGTTCTCTATAAAGAAAAAATATTAAACCATTAACATAGTCTGAATCCTAAATTAATACAGGTTTACTACTCATATCTAGATCTAAATGGCCTTACTTGCAGTGTAATTATTTTTCTACGAAATTTTTGTTGACAACCCCCTTAATGGTGATCAGACCAGAATAAATGTTGCCTCTTCTACTAAAAATGCAACTTCTGTAGCAGAGTGTACCATATATTAGTGCACATCCATCAGTGGATCAGTTTTCAGTGTAGCCTTATAATGAATGAAACAAGGCACAAATTAATGAAAATTTGGTCATTTCACTGCATGATACAAAGCGTAAACAGCTGACTCAGCTATACTGTTTAACCCAAACATTTCTGTTCCCCTCATACACTTCTCTTCACTGGTCCTATTTCTCAATAGGGTTCCATAATGCAAAGCTGTATTACTACAACTTATAAAGATTTTTATAAAAATCCAAAGGAGATAGTAGAAGAAATAACATTATTTTTTATTTCATTATTTCTTAAAACAAGCTGCATATGTTTGATGCCAAAATGTGTTTCTGCTCATCTTGCAGCTCTGTGCATCCTAAATCTGAAAAACTCCAAAGCAATTCCCAATGCCTTCTCTTGGTACCGCAACAGCAACTGTTCTCACTTTTGAGCTTCTTCCACTGCACAGTTCTACCGGAACTTCTCTGGGTTTGTCTGACTAGCTCAAATGTCCTCAGATAAACAACACCTAATTTATGAACATGGTCAGTTTTACTTGAACACAGCAGATCTAAATCATTTAACTGGCTTTCATACACTGGAAAGAATTCTGTCTGCAAAAGTCGTATTTCAGAACAAAGAAGTGCTGTTCTGAAAATGGTTCCCATCATACACAGCTTTGGGATGGACTTTCTCACATTTGCTCTGGAAAGCACATTTTGCCCATTAAAATTACAATGATTGCAATAGTTAGAGGAAAAAAAAATGCTGCAACTTTTTTTAACTATTTGAAAAAACAACAACAAAAACTCCTCATCCATTACATTTCCCTCCCTCTAACCCAGAAGGTACACTCAGAAATTCTTCTTCTATTTTTAAGCATAAAATACTGTTGGAGAGGGCACGCAATTAGCGTGGTTGCACCAAAACAGAACTGCGAGCACTATTCTGCAATAGCAACATGTCTCGGTTAATCTTGGCAATAAGCTTCCAGGAATTTGCCTACAAACCAGAATGCCTCTAGATCTTCCTGCTGTAATAGGTCCCAGATTATTCTTGCCTTTCCTTTTGGCTGTTACTGTTTCTCAAATGGATAACACAGAAATCAATTACAGAAAGCTACATTCTTAGATTTTTAAGCATGAAAGAGAGCCTAGAGAGAAGTGCAAGCTATGGCGACAGTATATCCTTATTATTCACCTTGATACAGCTTTTGTACATTGTGCTCATCATAGTTCAATAGTACCTGACAAAACTAACGCTAGTTTTCATCTAACACAAGCTTGTGAAGTTAAATAAGAAGCTGTGTGTGCGAACGTGCTTTTAAGCACTACAGTGCACCAAAGAATGAGCTGTTTTCAGCTAACATTGAGCCACTAATGATTTTAATGAGAGCGCCTTCTGGATTCATATTTTTTTCATAAAATACATCACACTAAAACAAAATCAATGAGAAACATTAATTAGGGCCTTTTTAGACGCCTTCTGTGGTGTTGTTTTTCTTTTGAGAAGCACCAGATGAAGAATGCTGTGCTTTATTTAAGCTAAGTTGTTTGACATTTAGATGAGAGAAAAAAGAGAAAAATACTAACAAACACAGGAACAATTTTTGACAGCTCTTTGTCATGCAAGAGAGAAAAAAGGGGACCGACTGTGAGATACTACTTTGAAGCCCTGGAAATTTGTAATGAAAAATTTAAGATACAAGAGAGGAAGAAAGATGAGCTATTCATTTGGTTCTGCATATATTAACACTTGTAATTCAAACTAAAGGTTTGCTATGTGTTTTCATAATTTTGACTCTAATAAATATCTTGGAGAATTGCTTTGATATTCTAAGATCATGCGTGTAGCTTGCATCCATTAAGAAAAATAGGGAACAATCATCATCAGCCCTCTTGGCGCTAATGAGAAGGTCATTGCTCTTTAATTATCACAGACATGAAACTGAAATATTTCAAAGGGTTTGTGGAATACAGTGGCTATGGGCAAAGCTGTGTATCTGTTTATAAGTCTGTCTGTCACAGAGCAAACCAAGTAGGACATGCATCTTCCATTCCGTAGCCTCTCTGCTTTTGTGTATATTTAATTTTCAAGTTTGTATCGCTGTTTCTTGCACATTGGATTAATCTGGGAAATTTAGACCAGCTATTAGCAGGGGACGAGTATGAGGGAGGAGGGCAGGGAGAGGAGGAGAAAAAGGGGTAGAGATGTGAGAATAGTAAAATATCCCTCATCAGGAGGTATTGTGAAATAAGTACTACTGTGTTGTGTGACCTTATTTCCCACAGTAGGGGTGTTATGAAGAAATAGAAACGATGAGGTGTTGCAGGAAAATATTAGAAAATTAAAAACCTGTGTTTGGCTTTGGTTGTGATCTCAGTCATATTTCCACTCTTGCAAAGGAAGCGACTACAAGGGGAACAGATACAGTTTAGGCAACAGAGATTTGAAGTAAAGCACAGGATGGAATCAAGGATAAAAGTGAGTTTTTTCCTTTTGGTTGTTCTCCAAACTGATCTCCTACTCTAGTACAGAACTGAAATAACCATTCTCCTCACACCTAATGTGTTAACACTTAAATTATTTTTGGATTATAGTGACCCAACAGCAAAATTTTGAATTGCAGCAGAATTACACAGACTATTTTAATTTCAGTACTAGATGAGCATACTTGACTTTTATGCGAATGAAAGACTGAAGGGCAGAAAAATAAACTTCTTCTCCCCAAAACAGAGAGAAAGAGGAAAGGAAAGAGGAAAGACCCAAATTTTGCATTTTTTTTTGCATTCTATTTCCATTTTGTTTGCATTGCTACTACTGAGCAGCCAACTTCTCTCCTTTTACGCAGTTGTTTTTTTTTTTTTTTTTTTCCCCTCTGAGAACAGTCACATTCCCAAAGCGGGGGAATGAGGGTCAAAAAGTAAAAATAAAAAAATTGAAACTGCCAGCAATCAACTTCATTCTCCCCTAGATGCTTTGTTGAAATGGAAAGTTATGGCAAGCAAGATATTAGCCTCCAAATCTCAAATTCACATGTATTTCTCACAACTAAGAATGTTTCTATTTGCCAGCTTTGGAAGCTGATACTGAAATTTCAATATAAATCAGCCCACAGAACTGTCATCCCCTTTGAAATTTTCATTACTGAGATCCGATGTTAACTTTTCAGCAAAGTAATACAATGGCAAATCTTTATGACAGATGAAAAGCTAACGTCTGTGCATCAGCCCTCATCTATGAAGTCAGTTTAGGAGGAGTTGCATTAGGTAAGCAGGCAGCAGTTTTCCCAATTATTTCCCACAGAGATTCTAGCTAATTCATTTCCCACAGATTTTGACCTTTCAGTGAAAATAGGAATTCCGTTTACTCCTCCTGCATCAACATCAGACCAGAGCAAAAAAACAGCACCCTCTTTTTTCTTTTTTGTTTTTATTTTTTTTCTTTTTTTTTTTTCCGCCTTTTATAATACTTTACATGCAACGAAGACAGAGGAAAACTTAACTCCAAAAAGACCACAGGTAAAGCCATTATAGAGTAGTATCATACAGAGTAGATATATATACATCTTGTCTGTTCACCTGGCAGTGCAAACAAAAAGCACTGGATGCTGGTAGATAACCTGAAACCAGGCACAGTGCCCTGATCCTCAAAGGCAGGTCTCCAGCTAAGTGATTCTGATAAAAAAACAATTGCTCTTTTAAATACTAATATAGACATTTTTCAGAAGGGTCTTCCCTTGAGATCTACATACATAATACTGCACAAAAAGATCAAACTGCCTTTGTCAAAGAACTACTTGAGTAATCATTTCCAGGGTGACTAGACTAACTTACTTGACATGATCAAAGCAGAAGCACAGCCTATGTCTGAACTGCGATATGCATCTGAACACCTAGATCGAGATGTTTCCTGACCTTTCTCCCTCCCACCCTCCTTAGAACCTGCTTTCATAGAATCACAGAACGGTTTGGGTTGGAAGGGACCTTAACGATCATCTAGTTCCAACCCCCCTGCCGTGGGCAGGGACACCTCCACATCTCTTTCCACAGGAAAGAGATCTGATGGGGAACACGGTGTACCTCACACAGGTAGTGCAGATGCAGTAGAGGTTGCCCTCTGACCAGACTGACAGGTGCTACTTCTTCACTGCAACAGAGAAATAGAGTTAAGCCATGTTGACTCTGTGAACTCACCCTACAGCTAGACGCCATCTAATCAAGCAATTGCAGTGATGCCTTCATTAGGCTGGGGAGCTGTCATTGCATTCACTCTTTTCTGTTACAGTCAAACCCTGAGTTCACTGTGAGAGGGGCCTGGTATCTCTGGGATCTCCTCTAAAAGCATGCATCATTATCCAGTACTGCCATGACTGCTACTTATAACTCTGTCCATTCTCACCTGCACCTGCTACTAACCATCAAAAGAAACTATGGGGAAAGAAAAAAAAAATTAGTCAGCAGGTAAAATCTTCAGGTATCATGTCGGAATAGAGCAAGATCCTCATGTCATAGAATCATAGAATGGTTTGAGTTGGAAGGGACCTCAAAGACCATCTGGTTCCAACCCCCCTGCCATGGGCAAGGACACCTCCCACCAGACCAGGTTGCTCAGAGCCCCATCCAGCCTGGCCTTGAACACTGCCAGGGAGGGGGCATCCACAGCCTCTCTGGGCAACCTGTGCCAGTGTCTCACCACCCTCACAGGAAAGAATTTCTTCCCAATACCTAGCCTAAATCTCTCCTCTTCTAGTTTATACACATTACCCCTCGTCCTGTCTCTCCATGCCCTTCTAAAGAGTCACTCCCCTGCTCTCCTGTAGGCCCCCTTCAAGTACTGGAAGGCAGCTCTCAGTTCCCCCTGGAGCCTTCTCTTCTCCAGACTGAACAACCCCAACTCTCCCAGCTTGACCCCAACTCTCTCAACCTGAAAATATCTTTACATGTAGGGATACTGCCTGTCGGAGGGACTCAAAGGAGACTGCTAGTGACAACCTTGCTTATGAAGAAAGAGGGACATTGGTTGGATTTCAGAAGTTGCTAATCCCGAGTAATAATTAATTGTGTTCAAAATTCCATGTGAGAAAATATCTACTGGCAAAACTAAACAAACCAAAACAGTGCATAAAGGGACTTTAGTTGCTCTCTTCTGTCTGTAAAGAGCATAGGAAAAACTGCATGTATGGACAGAGAAGGTGGGCAGAAGGCTGGAATCTTTGTTCAAAATCTGATAGAAGTAGAAAAGCTACTTTTTAAAACTCTAAAGAAATTCAAAAGTAATTTATTAAGTTCTTGTGAACCTTATGCTCTCTCTCATTTTTTGCACAAGCTTGAAGAAAATGAATGGCACTATGCAGGTTCTACTCGCTGTTATAAAACAGACGAGAAGAAAAGAAAGTAAATGTTTACACCTGAAGAGGGACGATTTTTATCTATAAATCAGGAAGCACAAAAAGCTAGAAATATTTACCATGTTCCCAAATGCTTCACTTTTACAGAATTTTCTGCCTTACAAGCACAAAAACAAGGCACAACTCAGCACGGCATTCCTTTTATTTTTTTTTTTGTTTCTAGCTTTATACAGCTCAATATCCAGAAATATTAATTACATTCTACTAACGTAGCTGATTTATTCAAATAATTCCTAATTACTCTGCCCACCATCTTTATTTTGACTACCCTTTGCCTGTATCTTTGGCATATTTTTCTTGATCATTATGATATAAAATGGATTGAATTAGTCCTAAAACTGATGCTTGTGGCACTTCATTTTTCTCTACCTCCTCACACCATGAACTGACTTAACTCATGTGTACCTCTTTGCCTTTGCTACTAAAGCACTTTTTCACAATCATCAGTTCAGGTAGCAGACTGCCCTGCACAATATTTGCAAACTGCCTGTAATCAGGAAACGTTTTCATGCACTGTTGCATCAAAATGTTCTGAAGGAAAATGAAACCAGAAGAATGTTCAAAATGTCACAGGACAAAAAAATCATAAAGCCGGTTTTTACCTGCTTTTGACAGCCAAAAAAAAAAAAATATATATATATACATAAATATTCTTTTAACACTGAAATGCTGCATAATGGACAAATAGCAAAAAAATCCCTGTTCAAGTCCAGAACTTCTATTGCCTCAAAGCATCTCCTTCTGTTAGCTTTTACAAACCTTTCTTTCTTATTCTGCACCCCTGCATCATATATACCCTTGAAAGCAGCATCCACCACTGAAAAAGAATACTCTACCTTCTAAATATTTACTTTTCTTTGTGGATTCCACATTTCACTGTGATTAACAGCCCTGAGGGTAAAAAAAAAAAATGCCACTGATGGAATGGGAATGGGACCGCTCAGTTAGTCTCCACTGCTCCCACAAGAACCGTGTATCTCAGTAGAGAGTATGCTCATGGAATGCACAAAGTGCTTCCAAAAATGAGCTAGCTGATGGAGAGAACAACTGAATAAAAACCACAGGAAGAGAGAAACTAAAACTACATGGACACTTGAAGAAATGCACAGAAAACCGAGTCTTTGGCAGTTACAGGGCTCTGCTGAAGTGTGCCTGAAAATCCAAGCCATGAGATCTGACCTGTGGTAATAACAGCTTCATGTGTTGAAGGCAGAGGTTGTTCTGTAGTTACCCACTCCCAGGGTTAACTAGAGGCTGAACTAGACAAACATGCTAGTTAAAGAAATTAAGTTCTCTTATGCCACAGGTATCATGAAAAAAAAACTTACACATACGTATTTAGAAATAGAAACACTTGTGAAAGCTCATGAAAATAAGACTGCCGGAGCTGTAAGGCAATGGAAAACCTGAGCATGAGGCAATGAATTCCTATATCAAAAGGGGCCTGAGGGGCCCAACCCTGCACCTATTAATTTCATGCCATTGGCTTCAATGGGGCCATATCCAAAAATGACGAGTGATACTCCTGGTGTGGTTGTTTTTATGTCGTGTTAATACAGTGTTAAGCCAGTTGTTTAAAACTGCTTTGCAGTAATTAAGTAATGGCAGTTACTGTTACATGTGTTTATTAGTAAAAAATAGTAAAGAGCCATTGCTGTTCTGTTCTTTATACGTGGCCTTAGGGACTCTAGCTTTTGTACTCCCCAAAGTGCCATCTCATTACCGAACTAAACTTGCCAATAAAATACCACAGGGGATAAAGGAGTTCATACTGTTTTTCAGTGGGGACAGGAGTTCAGCTGAACCTGAACATCACCAGAGCAGCAGCCAGTGACTTCTCGCAAGCAGAGTGGCCGTGCAGGGAGTGTTTTCTGTGCTACTCTGCCTTGTGTTGCGACGTCGCTGGCACACAAGAGGTGCGTGAGTGGACGAGTCTGATGCTGAAGCATTCCTACTACACTGTTTCTCTGCAAGAATGATAAACAGGGCTGAAGTCAGGGGTAGTTGTTGAAATGAAATGTCAGATATCTGAACGCAAAATCATAGAGCTTTTTTAAGGCAACACTCACATAAGTATTGCGGATTTCATGATGAGAGAAAATATGCTGGCTCCCAGAATGTCAAGGGAGTTTTGCCATTAGCTTCCATGAACTCAGCACTTTACTACTGACCTTGCTCCTTTCTCACTGCCAAAACCAGATAGGAAATTAAAACGATCAAAAAACCAAAAGTCAAATCCAGAAAACAGGCCTGATTTCCCATTGCCACATACTTTAGGTACTCCTTAGCAGGAGTGTGAGATTGGCAACACCTAAAAGCTTCACATTCATTGTTCTGACATTTGTTCAGATGACAGGGAAAATATGGAGAAACTTCCTTTGAATGGAATGGTGGATCTTAGAAGCATATCTAACGAAGACTGCATCACAAAAAAAAGGCTTATGCCCCCAAAAGGATAACGATATAGATTGCTATGAAACATCCAAGGATCTAAAGACTAAAGGACTCCTTTTTTCACTCAGGAAAGAAAGTTCACTCCTATTTGCTGACTTCTACCAAATACTAAGCAATAAAAGGCAAAATTCTATCCCAGGCAGGTAGCCTACACTTAAGATGACATGAACAATAGAATCACCCCGTGCCAATGGAATATTCCTTAAATTTACACTCATATTCCACATCTTTTGTTTTTTATATACATGTTCTTCATGCACTCCTGTTTTGACACATCTTGCCATAAGAACAAAAAAAAAACCTTTAATAAGTACTGTGTAAAAGTCTGTCAGAGGTAAGCCTAAAGGCAGCACTTTCCACAAGCTGAGTAACACACAATAGTTGAGAGTAAGATGATTTCTCTGGTCAAGCCTTACCTTGAACCAATCACCTCTTCAAATATTGGCTCCAGTATTTCAAAGACAATTCTGTCATAAATTTTATTTCAAATGCTGCCATTAAGTAAATCCTATGCACGTCTGACTTTAAAAATTTGGAAGGCAATAGTCTTAAAGAAGATTCTTGTTAAACTGTTTTCTTTCTCCTCAACTCCTTATTCATAGCATATTTTTAATTATGCATCATTGCCCACACATAAACTCATTTATGTATATTAATTTTTGCTCCACTTAGCAGAGTGGTCACTTAATTAAATGTCTTCAGTTGTTTTAATGAAAAGAAAAAAAAAAAAAAACAGCTTCAACAGAATGTTGTAACACCATATATTTAAACATACTATTTGTTGCCTTTATTTCACTCCATTTGTAACACTGATATTAGGACATTTGTGGAACTGATATTAAAAAGTAATATACTTTTCTAAAGCTCCTAGACTATTTAGCAGATTTTTAAATTGAAATCAAAATTATATAGATTTTTCATTCTGATAATTTTACCAATTCACTAATTCTTTAATCTTTACAGGTCATTGAACAACTTCACATTAATGAGATGTAGTTAAGAACAAATTTTACAGTTTTTCTTTTTTCTTTTTTTTTTTTTTTTTTTTTTTTTTTTTTGAAAAATGTTGCATATCATTTGCAAATTAGAAAGAACTTGTTCCATTTATGGTACATTTATTTAAAATAATCGAATGCATGAGAGCCAGCTGAACACTGTGTGCAATGACGCTTTAAAACAAATTACCATTTATTTATAAGGAAGAAATAGACTTAAAAAGCACACAGACTGCATTTCATTATTAATGGTGTTCTCCATGCAAAACTGATTTCTTTCAATAAGATAGAAAGACAAGAGGAAACTCACAGGAAAAAAAAAAAAAAAAGCCTATCTTGGGGACAAGCATATTTTGCATATCAAAAATTCATAAATTACAGACAAAAAATTATGGCACCTGAAGGGCGTGTTTGAGGAATTTCAGAGGCAACTTCTCGGCAGCTGCTAGACAGTCTCAAACCCCACAGTACTGCAGATACTGTGTTCAAAAAGTCAAATCACTCAGCACAGGCATGTAAAGATTTCCCTTTCTTCCAGTATGCATAACATATCCAAGAAACATTTCTAACATCAGATGCCTGAAAGGATCGATATTTCTACATTACTGTAGACTGTAATTTCATGCTGTGGAAACAGTGAAAGGTAATTACTTTGGCTCAAATATGTCAAATTACTATTATTCTTTACCAGATACTACTAAATTGAACAGACTGTTTATCTTTCTAAACAGCAAGTTAACCACCAAGGGCTTCTCAGAGCAGGTCCTGTGTGCAGAAGCATGTCCACACCATTCCTGAAAGTCAGCACTGCTCCCTGACCCACAAGTCCATTGTTACTCAATGAGAAAAATTAACTCGCTGAAGACTAAAGCTACATGCCTTACCTGAACATCTTGACCACTGCTCAAGGAGACTCTTTAAAGTCATTGGGAAAAGAATACAAACCATGCATTTTATTTGTCCTGAAAGTCATATGAAAAGTAATTTATACCATTTATAAAGAGCTGTTTCATTACAGAAGAACAGCAGTAAAGATATTCTGAGGAGTAGCTCTGGGGGGTAGAATAAAAATCTTTAATTCCATGAGTAGGTAACAATTCTAATGGCAGCTTGCTCATTCCCTTGCATGTTAGCTCCCTCTCTCATATGTTATTAGCAAGAATGCGACCTATAGCTTCATAGCTCAGTATAAAGAGGTACCACACATTTCTTGCTTAATTTTAACAGAGGTATAGATGGAAATGTGTGCAGATTTTCTTTTGAGTCAATTTTTGGAGAGACTCAAAATATTCTAGATTCAAAGATACATGAACTACTTGGCAATGATGAATATGCGTCTGATAATTCCAGAAAAACTCTCAGGGTAGAGTGATGATGTACATAAAGCCTAGGACTACTGATACTAATTAGATTGCTGTTAACAAGTAGCAATATCAGTGCTTGATAGCAAATTCATACCTGGCTGGTGATCTGACAACAATTTCAAATTACTCATTAGAGATCTTCACTTCAAGAGGTATTTTGCAAAAACCTCAACTAATTCCCTTTCCTCTCACTGAAATAGCTATCTGCATGATCCCTGAAATACTACAATTGAAGTTTCTCTATAGCTGCCAGCTATTGTCATTGAGGAGACTTTAAGATTTTTTCCTCTAATAAGCTTCCTTACAAAAGTCCTTAGCAAAGAAAACATAGGGAAAGTTAGAGATCCTGGGGCCTCTCTTTTCCAACTCTGCAATCAGCTCTACTGATGACCTTGCTCTCCAGCTATTCTCATTTTTGACTCTTGCTGCTCTGGGGAGTGACATGGGCTCTGCATACATTCTACTTATTCATTTAAATAATGCCTTCCCGCAGTGAAGGGCCGCTGAGATACAGTAGCTTCTCTAAACCCTCCTTCTTCACCACCTAGCTAGTACATGTGGAGAGAACAATGTGCACAGGGCTGGCCTGCTGACCTATGCCAGACCAAACGCCTGCTCAGACCTGAACAGGAAAGTGATATGTCCTTCCCTTTATCACTCCTGTTTGCTTGCCTTTCCCTAAACACACACAGAAGGCAAAGAAGCAGTAGACCTCTGGAGGGAGAGAGACAGGGTAAAAAAGTGAAGACAATACATACGGGAAGAAAATAAGAATCTGTTCGTGGGAGAAGGCTTTAGAAAATTCTCTGATACCAGTAGCCAGACAACTCGAGGAAGCGAGAAGGCATGACTGCTTGCCTTCTTCCTTCTGATAGCTCCACCATTAGCAGAAGACACACTGTCTTGCATGTCTACCATCTCTGAGATGATGGTCTTTCTTTGAGAGTTTCTGAAAGCCCCCGCAATGAGTTTCTTACTATGGCTTACACCACAATTAGCCAATTTCCAAGACATTTCTTCCTCTTTTTTGAGTCCACTGTCCTCCAATATGGGATTATCTTCATGCCCTTATGGGATTTGCACCCTTTTCTTCATGCGGTGTCTAATGGAAAGTGCTTAATGAAACCACCAAAATTAACGTTTTGTCCTAGAAACTTTTGAGATGAGTTATAGCTGAGATAAGTTATAGAAGCTTCTGGCCAGGCAATTTGAACAAGTGCAAAGTATATCAACTTGAATTTAAATACCTTGTGTAACAGTTCTTTTAAAAATACGTTTGGCTTGGGATGATATCTGTAATTCATATAGATATGACTTAAATTATTATATCTCTAACACCTAAGTATTGGAATTAGTAGTTTTTGTCCTATATGCTTAAAGTATAACACTTATGCAACTGTAAGAATCTTAACGTTCATGCCTGATTCTAATATGGGTAGATGGACAGTGCCTATCCATGGCTTTCCTATTATCTTTTTATCCCCATTAACAGAAAAACTGTAACATTCAGTGTATATCCAGACATGAAACTTTGTATGGAAATTGAGACACTTACAGTAAAAAAAAAAAAAAAAAATCAAGATTCTTAAGATTCTTAACTTTCCTACCAGCATGTTCTATGAACAATCAAGAATATACAGGAAAACAGTTTCCTTCAATTAACAGTCCTCTTTCGATAAGGTTATTTTCCCACTGAAGTTACATGTTGAAATGTCTAGGTCAGCCTTCTAAACAGCAAGTTTTCTCTAGAGAGCTGCAGTATATCGTGCCTCTCAAAAACATAAAGAATGGTTTCCCTTCAATCTTCTCCTCTGCTGACAAGATTTGTGTGTCCAGATGTTTGGTGATGTTAGCATTGGCACTTCTCACATCCTGAAATTAATTTGCACTACTTATAATCTCAGCATGTTATCACAGCCCCGATGTTGGTCACCCCCTGGTCTGGGCACTGGAGCTGCACTTCCATTGCCTCAACCTCCTTGTGGCTTCCAAACCTCCAGCTGGTCCCTTCCAGCAAGGAACAGACCTGCTGAGACCCTGGAGGAGAGTGTAGGCAGCTCACAGAACTGCCTCCAGGTTGAGATGAATACTTCTGGTCACTGAAGTCATCATGGAAGGACAGTAAGTGGCAACAGATAGAATGTCTGTGAAACCAGCTTTTGGAAAGTAGTCAGGACAGCACTATGAACATACTGAGGTACCTAGGCAATACTGAAAATAGGAACAAGCTCCTGTAAGCATTATTTTGACCAGAAACCATAGACAATTGTTTTCTCTTTGTTACAGGATAATATTTATGAGGGAATTACTGAGAAAGAATTTGCTGTGGAAGGAAAAGAAAGCATTTGAACTCTGCTACTCCACTCAAGTAATGGAAGCAATTCTGGCAAAAATGTGAGATACCACAGTCCTTTCATAGCTTTAGAAAAAAGCAGTTGCTACTCACTGACAGGAGACAATTAATATTCTAGGGCTATATACAATGATAACTGTTTTTGGGCAAACAGAAACTGCTGGAGAAAGCCCTACAGGTGGCCCAATACTTTCTCTGCTATCCACGTATTTACCAGATACCAGCTTACCCAAAATAACATCCACCAGTAGTTCGGACCATATCACTCATGCAGTTAAGACAGAACTCTGTGTAAATGTCTATACAGATCAATGCCAGGCAGCGCAAACAGTCTTTGTTGTCTTCATGTTCATTCTCATGTCCTCTGGCCAGCAAATATGATCTCTTTTTCTCCTGAAAATTCAAAACCAGTCTTGCCATATGCTGTTAGAACTGGGCTGTCCCCCTTTTCCCATGTGCCAGGGATTTATCCTTGCAAAATTACATTCTCCAAAAAGTCAGTGGGGCCTTCCAGTTAAAGGCTCTAATTCAGAAGAATTGTGTTCTGTTTCCCAGGTGTGATCAAATGATCATATCAGAGTCACAGCTTCACAGACTAGCTGCATGCCTTAGAATGACGGAAATCAGTGCCAGCATCAGGAAGCATACACTAAGTGACCACAAAAAAAAGACATTGCAGTAGTAAAGGTAGCTGCATGAGAAAACAAAAATCCCTTTTCTGTGATTCTACTCGGATTGCTAAGCTAAGGTTGCTTCAGACCATAAAGGCATGAAATCTGGCCTGAACGCAGCCTCCTGGGAATGGACTGAATGTAATACTTCAGGCTGGCCTCTGGGTAATCTCGGCAGCATTTCACTTTGTGCCCAGCTCCAGGTTGCACTCTCCCACTTCAGACAGCAGTTTGCACTCCTCTGAGTGCCCAGCTGCCTTTTTTTGTCTGAAAAAGTTCATCTCCTGTGAGACCCACCTCAGATGAGCTGGGTGGGCTGGGAACAACCTGGCACAGGCACACTTGTTTGCTCTTTGCTTCTAGGCCAAGCGGGGTGATTTTGCCTGCGTTACTGGTATTCCTCTTCATCGCAAAAGTGGCAAAGCCCAAGAAAACTCAGCTGGAAAAAGGAAGGGTTTTTACAAACTACTCTTCCACTTTCAACACACCCTCACTTCCAGCTGGCTTCCTCTATGGCAGCAAACCCTGCTTGTCATAGGCCTCGGGAAGATTTCTGTCTCCTCCCGATACAAGATCACAGCCCGGCCCCTGCCCTTGCAGACTCTGTCTCCCGGAGCCACCACAAGCCAGAGGGCAGAGGAACACAGCACAACCTTGGTCAAACAAGAGCACACAAGCAGTATCCATCACAGCCACAAAACAGATCTCCTTCCCCTTAGCCTGACTTTAGGGAAAGTCAGAGCACATGTGGAAAATAGCTATAGCTTTTTTTATCATTATAATTGTAATAGATATAACAACTCATTATAGAAAATTATATCATTGTAGCACTACCAATTAATTCTTCATGTCTTGTCATGCATCTTCTGAGCTCTCCCAAATCAGCTCTGAGTAAAAGCATCTCACATGATGTCCACTTCCTACCTCGGCCAGATTTTTCCTTGGGCAATCTCTCTCTCTTTCAGGATCACATTCTCCAAGCACTAGCTGTACTCTAGGGCATTAACAACAACAAATATTTTCGTTCAATTTCCAGTTTTGTTTACAAAGTGCTGCCCTCCCATATTTTCAGATTTCTGTATTTTTCTCCAGACATTTAGGTGGATGTTTCATTTTAACAGTTTTATAACACATACTGGACCATCTTGGGTAATATCACCAACAGCCTGAGCCAGGAAGGTTTCTGCATTTATATCAATCAAGAGAAAGTATTTCAGTGCTTAAAACTTTAAGTGAGATATCCAAGAAACTTGCTCTAAAACTTGCTCCAAAAGAATATTGCAGTGCACGGGGATTCAAAAGTTTGGTCTGTTTCCCCCTGGCCTGCTCATTTATGAACTGATCGATGTTATTATGTTGATATTATCCTGTGCCACAAATGCGTTTTCATTTTTGCCCTCTACATGTACACAATTAGGTGAGAGACAAGCATCAATCAGTAAACAGATGGAGACAGTTGTTGAGGAGCAATTGGAAGCTGCACCTCAGGTAAGCCCATTGCCTACAAGAGCAAAACTCTGGAGCAACATTCAAAGCAGCCAGCTACAAGGTAAGCAGATGGGTTAGAAAATAGGATTTTAAGTCTTATATGGCAAAAATTGAAAAGAGATCAACAGTTTCAGCAAAGGAAGGAAAATAAGTGCTTTAGCATGCTTCTTCTGAAGGGGACTA
The DNA here is from genome assembly GCA_013399715.1 of Alectura lathami. Classification (NCBI taxonomy): domain Eukaryota; kingdom Metazoa; phylum Chordata; class Aves; order Galliformes; family Megapodiidae; genus Alectura; species Alectura lathami. The sequence goes on along the minus strand of VXAV01009429.1, from coordinate 80,627 downwards.
GGGACCAGAACTTGGGCAAAACTAATTAAGATCAGAGAATTTAGACAACGAGCAGAACTGAGGTAAAAACTAGAATTTACTGACAGGCATCTGGAATGAGGATGCCGTAGTGACTGTGGCATTTAGTAAACAGTTAATTGTGCCATGGAAAAGAAAAAATAACGAATTTTCCTGAAAAGGCGAGCTGACAAAATAGTCCAAACTCTTCAAAACAAATAATCTACAGCCAAGATTAATCCAGCAGAGGCCTTTTATACTGTGTGTTTTGCATTAATATGTAAAATAATGCATACAATATCAGACCGGATCTGCATTAAAATTAACTGTAACATTATTTATTTGCAGGTAGTCCTACCATATCTTGAAAATGCAATAATTTAAGATGGAAGAGACCCCTGGAGGTCATTTGGTCTAAATATCCCTCTGAAAGTAAGTTCAGAGACAAGGTCAGAGACAGCTTCAAAGTTGCATCAGGCATCTCAAGGCCTTATTCAAACTACAGCTGAACATCTTTATAGATGGAGACTTCACCAATGCCTGAGCACCTTCAGTATGAAGTTTCCCTGATATCAAAACAGAATTTCATCTTCTGTAACCTATGCCCACTGCCTGTTTTTCTTCTGCTGTGCACATTCCAAGGAAGTCTGGATCCATCTTCTCTGTTTCCTTTATAACTTCTTATTAACCAGCTGAAGACAGTAGTAACATTTCCTCTTCATCTTCTCTTCCTCAGAAAGACCAAAGTCTTAAGACACTCCATGTATTTCACATGATCTAACCCCACATTGATCTCTGTCAACTTGTGCAGGACTTGCCTCTGTTCTAATGCCTTCCTTCTATTGGCAGGCCTCAAACTGGTGACAGCACTCGAGATGCCATCTCCCTTGCACTAAACAGGGCTACAATCACCTTCCTTGACCTGCTGCCTACGCTTCTGCTGACACAGGAGTAAGTTGTTGACCCTTCTTGCCAGAAGCCAAGATATTATTCTTAGTTCAACTTTCTAGCCAAGCAGGCTGCAGCTATAATATGAGAGCTGTACACATGTCAAACAAGTTCTTAAAATTTACCCACAAAAGTAAACGTTAGAATTGTGATACGTATGCATTTTTGTGTTTTCCTTTAAGGATGCATATATGCACAGATATATATATATACACACAGAGCTTCTCAAGCGCAGTGATGGCAGCTTCTTTCTGCGACTTGGGAGAATCACACCACTTTGGCAGATTCTTTCATAACCAAAGCACTTGCACATATCGATCCTTCCTTTATTCCCTACAGATATTAGTTATTGCAGTGTTTTGGGCCAACTGAAAAATAAGTTTCCAGTCACTTGCCATCAAAAGTTTATACTCCACTTTCTAAGACACACTAGTGGCTTTATTCCTGTAAGGAAAAGCATTAGAAATCTTCTGAGTCCCCTTTGTGAAATTTGTGTGCTTCTGCTTCACTTCTCAATCCAACTTAACATGTACATCTGCCCTGTTTTAGCAGTTGGTAGCCTTAGCAAACACAAAAAAAAATGGCAGTAATAAGTGATACTTGGTTTTAAAATAAGTTTAAGCCACGAATAAAAATCGTTTTCTTCAAAGCTCAAAAGAGATCCTTTCATAACCACTCTTGACAGACCACAGAGGATGGGATCTAGACATCTTTTAAAGAAGAGGTTGTAGATGCCAACTTTATTTCTCAAGTGGCTAACCAGACATATTAACTCAAATGGAACAAGAAAGAAAGATGCCTTCCCTGTCCCAACAAACCTATTATCATGAGGGCAGTGAACATTACGTGTTCAATGTTCTATGTGAACGAATGAACAGTAAAAGCTTTTGAAATGAAGTCAACTGTGAATGCATACTGGCTTTTTTTGAACTTAAGATGTAAGCTCCCATGAAAGTTGGCCTTTTAAAAAGTTATAGAACAACATTTGAAAGATGAAGACATAGCAGATATGAAATTTCTAAATCATTACAGTGAATTCAAAGATGAATACTTTATAACTTGTTAAAATATGAAATTTTTTACTATATGCCTAGTTGTCCTCATCTGATGCTTATGGCTGATGTGTAGAATCTTCCTGTTGTAAATACTTTGTATTTCAAAAAACAAGAATTGCTCCCAATTCTAACAATATTATCTTGAATTTTGGCAAAAATGTTTGGCTTTTTTTCAAGAACTACATGTTTTTAAATCAACATTAATTACATAAGGAATAAAAAGACAAAATTGCAAGCTTCATGACTGGAGGTAAAAGCTGCAAAACATAGATTAATTTCCAGAATATATTCCGATTGAATTAAATCATCTTTTCCACAGTAGCTATTCCAGAACTAATTGGATCTTTTTTCATGATAGAGTAGACACACAGAGGGATAGTCTGTAGCAAATAACATGTCTTTTTCCACAAGAAGTCTTCATTTCCTTATTCTCACATAGATCAGCCCTAGGCCTTCCAGACTGCATCTGAAAACTATGGAGAACCATACCTAGACCTACAGTTCATTATTTTTGTCAGGTCTATTGTTCTTAAGCCCAAGTCATGACACCTTACGGGGTGGAGTGAAACATGCAATCAAGGCCAAATTTACGCATAAAATGTTGGGCCGTTTCCTAGGCCTGCACTCAGCTTGCATGTTGTAGATGGCTGCTATTTCTGAACCAGTTTCAGCTCTACAAGGCACCAGCAAGTCCTGATGGTGAATTCAGCGCTCGCTGCCCACAGCAGGGATGCTGGTGTGGGTAGGGTGTAGAGTCCTCCTTATTGCACCAAGAGCACTTGCTGCTCACATCCTTTCTGTCCTAGCATGAGAAGCGAGCCCAGCACTGCACTGCCCTTGTTCTCTTTCCCAGTCCTTCCCTTTCTGAGAACAGAACTCATCCTGGCTCCTGGTCTGCACAGTGTCTAAGCTCAAGTTTTGCCTCATGCCCCTGAATGCTGTGAGCTGAAGCTAAGCCCAGGTCCCTGTGTGTGAATGTTTGCAGTGGACTGTTCCTGGAAAAAATGTTACTGGACAGCTCTGTAACAGGGAACCTTTACAGTGGGACTCCAGGACTAGATCTGTTTTAGAGTGTATAATGTGCGAATTACTGTACTTTCCTCACTGAGGATAAATAATGCAGTTATTTCTGAAGGAAAGCATACACTCAGTCAAGTTTTCCTTCCTATATTATACTGGCAGCCTGGAGTACATGGAATGATGCCAGAGTCAAAGTGGACTGTAATAAAGTCAATGGCATTTTATCTGATACTGTATGTGATCCAACGTTTACATATTGAATGGAATTCTTTAAGAAAGGGCTTCAAAGAAATAAAACAAAAAGTTTATTTTCCTTGATAATATTCAATCCACACAGTACAATCCACAGGAGGCTAATAAATGATTGTTACTGGAAACTCTGAAAAAACATTGCAAAAGAAAACATTTGTACAAGTTTATGAAGGCTTCTGAAGTATGGTTGATACGCTCAGGTCCAAAAGGACTGTAAAGTACCAGGATATTACACAGAGTAATGCTGATAGTTCTTACTCTATTTACATTGAATGGAGTTTCATTTGCTTTCTGCATATGGGTAAGGTTAATTCTACACTGAACAATGTTTTGATTCTGCACTAGTGAATTTCTTACAGAAACACAAAAGATTACTTGGATTAATAACAAAGGTAATGAAAATAGTTCCCACTTTATAATACAAAGATAAACATACGTATTTGTAACAGAAAAATGTGTTTTTTGGTAAAAAAAATAAAATTCAGATCTTGGCCTAGAGAAACTAAAAGTAGTTGTGAATGCTCAACTCAAACTTTTTGTAGGTCATTTTTAGTTTAAGTTTGCTACTGAAGATAGTTAAATATACTTAATTATAGTACGACTACAGCTAGATTTTAATCAAAATGTGATGCATCTCAGGGCAGCTTTTCATCAAAATTCGAGCCAAGTTTGCTGAGTTCATGGATGTTTCAGTAAAGCTGGGTCAGGTCTAGAATGAGCCCAGACTGATTTATGAAACTGCATTAAAAAAAAAAAAAAAAAAACTATCATGATATCTTCAGTTAAATATATATTTATCTTCACTATAATAAATCAATAAGATTTACTTCCATGGGATAATGTTGTACCTTCTGTCTATCCTACCTTGAAAAGAAGACAAAGAAAGAAGCAGACAGCTGAGAGGATTTAGAGCTAGACAATATTCATGATTGCAATCACAGAAATATATCCATAGAAGGAGAACTTTAAACACTTGGATTTTTTATTTATTGCAGTGGAAACACAGGGGAAAGAGGGATGAAAAACTGAATATATAAGGGAATTCAGATTTTCCCACTACGTGGGAATATACTACTAGGTGAGAATAAGGGAACTTTCAGTGAAGTCAAAAAAAATGTAAAACCCTTTTCTTATAGTGATAAATAAGTTGCTGGTTTTTTTTGCTTTGTATGTTTGCATGCTTCTTTGGTTCTTAAGAACAAATTATAATTAACCTGTAGAACTCATGATACAAAAGCCTAGCTGGGCAGGGATAATGCAACAATTAAATCAAAAAATCTGAGACTATAACACATAAGGCTTAGCACAAAAACTGGCTAGTTAAAGAGGTTAATCTGATCAAGGTATGAAGAAAATCCCCTCATGCAAATGTTGTCCTTCGCACAAATATGACTATTAATTTCTCCAGTTTTAGTTTTGCATTATCATTTCCCCCTTTAATACTACTAAATTTGCATGTTGTTTTTTTTTTTTTATATGAGTTACAATAGTTTCATTGCCAAACGATTGCTCTGAAATCAAACTTCTAAAACTATTCTACATTCTTTTCAAAGCAGAGACTTCTAAGAGAACAGCTTGCAGAATAGGGGAAAGCCCTTCATTTATGGCTCCTTGACATGCCTCTTTGCTTTTGAGCTATCAGCAACAATAAAGATGATATAACCACTAAGCCAGATAATCTACATTATTTTAGTAATAATTGATCTTTATCACTGCATACCACCAAACCAGCCTGGATATCATCTAGGAGCTTCACTGAGATATTCGTATACATTGTTACAATGGAGCCCTCTAGGAACTTGCTGGCTCTGAAGTAACTGAGGTGCAAGAAATCTTGTTTGATGATTAGAAGGCATTTCTTTACTATGAGGATGACAAAGCACTGGAACAGGCTGCCCAGAGAGGTGGTGGAGTCTCCTTCTCTGGAGATATTAAAAACCCGCCTGGACACTTTCCTGTGTAACTGTCTGTTGGGAACCTGCTCTAGCAGGAGGTTTGGACAAGATGACCTCCACAGGCCCCTGCCAACTCCTTCAATTCTGTAATAGTCAGGAGAGAGCAACTGACATCAGTCAGGATGTTTGTAACTGAATCAGCCATAACATCTCTGCCAGAAGCCTGGGCAAATGCAAGTAGGGTACATGGAAAGAAACTAAGAGTAGCATAGAGAACATGAAAGAAAACCAAGGATATGTTTGCTGGAGATACAAGAAAGGATGTAAAGTACATGGGAGAATGCCAAAATAGTATGGATTAACCTCAGGAAGCCAGAGGAAATCGGAATTCACTGTTTCTGTTCTTACAGAAACATTTATTCCTTTTTCTCCATCTTCTGACTCAACAGCATGATATCACAGCCAGAAAGAAAATATTAGGTAGCCTGCTCTCGGAAAGCATGGAGTACACATTTTCTTACACATGTAGTTCAATGTATGAAAACGAGTAAATGGAAAACTTCTGCTATTCAGAGTTGTATTAGTTGAAACTGGTTGTCTTCACCTCAGATTCTCAATGTTAATGATGGGCCTTAACCACTTTTCCTGTGTGCTTCACTCACAGTGTGTATGACACGTTGTCTTGTTGGGTATGGAGAATGGGGGCATTTAGTGCAATAACAACAAGAAATAGTAAGGATTTGAAATTCACTTCACATGGTGAAGTTGCATAGCATGCACATCCTCCCATTGCCTTCAATGGTCTTGCAGTGTAAAAGCTCATATAGCTTTAGTATAAAGGTTAGAGTATTCACACTTACCAAGAACAATCTATCTTGGAGCAGGCTTCCTGCATGATACTTGTCCCATACCACATGGCTTAATGTCTGCAGTAGTCTTCCACACAGCCTTAATCTGCCCCTTTTTTTTTTTTTTTTTTTTCTTTTAACAGGTATTGTCTNNNNGTAACAGGTATTGTCTCCAGGTATGCAAAGCCCACAAAAAAAAAAATTTCATTCCTCCAAACACAGAGGGCCGCAACACTCTGAGCTGAAAAACAGTTGGGTAAATACTTTTGAGACTTTTCCTTCTCAGTACCTTATAAGCCATTTTTGCAAACTTCTAGTCCAGCCCATGGCATTTTGCTGACTTTACAAAACCAGTTCACATCTGTAGAAGCAGATTTACTTAGGGATTTGCCTGAGGCCACTGACTACAAGACCTGGGCTTTGGCTTTAAAGTCTCTTCCTCTCCGTCTGGTGCTGACTGCAGCGGCCTGTACTGCCACAGGGAGAAGCCTCTCACATGCACTTCTGGTCAGCTCAGATGAGCCACTGTAGTCGCTATGTGGCTGACAAGCCAACTCATCTGGACAACCGGGAGCTGGCAGAAGCATAGCCATGGCTCACATTGAAGCATACCCAACAACTGAGCTCCACATGTGATGCATGAGCCCAGTAACTCATCCAGCCACACGTGTCTTGTGGGAGCAGGGGAAGGCACAGAAATTGCAAGATTTCTTTGGGAAAAAATGATATTAAAAAAATCAGAGCTACTTCTGTGATCAGCTTCAGCAGATAAAGCTATTGTCACAAGGAAGAAAAAAAGCTAGAAAGTTATTTCACTTCAAAATATTAAATTTAGATGAACCTTGACGTTTCTAGGTGAGAGACCAAAGTCTAGCTCCAGGTAATAGCATGTACACTGTGTGTGTCACTTAGGAAATATATACAACAACTAAGACACATTAGTTAAGAGAGGCCCATTAGTCATCTGTGTGTTTACAACACACTTCCTGCTGCTTGAACATAGCTCCTCTGGCTTGATGAAGTACATACAGAACACCATTGTGATTTTTCTATAAAACGCCGGCTGGTATCAAGAAAATGCAAATACTCCTTAGTGCTACGAGATCCAGATTCACAGAGTACTGTCGTAGCTGAATTGTTTGAAAAGACATATGGCATCCCAAGTGTAACAGATAGTTGAATCTCAAGTGGGAACCATTGTTCATTCATCTGGACCAAGTGACATTCTTTATGCAAGAATAATTCCTGATTAAAGGGTGAGTTTTAATGGAAACTAATTAGGCAACCTCTTTAGCCTGGGCATAATGATCAAATGAGCTGTCACACAGTACCTGATACAATGATCTCACTTGCTACAAGATTTTATTCCTTAGCAATTACACTCCCACGTTGCACTGCATGTGTTTATTGCCTGGAGCACACATGTCAAATTAAAGAGCAGCTTATGCACCTGATATTTAATTATTGCCTAGCACTACAGACAACCGGGAAATGTCAAAGTGAGCAGTCCTGCATTGGAGCAACTAAAACTGATATCTTCTTTGGCAAAGAAAAAAAATAGAGATAAAATATGTATGGATGATTCAGTTGTCTCACAATTCTCAGTTACAAAAAATGGCCTCCCAAACCTTAAATAATTTACCATCATGCTCAATGCAGAGAATTCTGTCAAAGCAGACACGTACGTGAAACTGGTTCAGCAGCTCACAAGATTATTTGTACTAGATGCATCTTCATACGATCAACGCATTTACAAGAAAATGGTGGGACTTGAGCTATTTCATACCAACTTGAAATACCAAAGGAATCATTTATTTTTTCAGGTATGGACTAATACACAGGTGTTAACAGAAACACTCATTTCTACTACTCTCTTATCCTGCAGTTAACTTAAAATCATCCTTAGCTTACTGGAAATTTTCCTAAATTCCTTCATAGTCAAATCACCTCCTTAATCCTAGTTGTAATGAGGCTGAAATGAAAAGCCAGCAATACTAAAAGAGATGTAAGCAAAATGTTTCCAGCAAATTGAGACATGCTAATCAAAAAAGTTTTATGGCTACGACAGAGGTGCTGACAGTAAGGTGAGGAAAAATCCTTACTGCCCCAAGTTTTGATAGCAATTTTTAATAAAGAAAAAATGTGCACAATACAAAAGAGTTTCTCTTAGTCATTGATCTGTAATGGAACACCCAAATAGAGATCTGATGGTATCCTGTGGCTAAGAAAAGTTGTGTGCATATCTTGGACTATTCTACTCCAAATAAAGGAATCTAATTATCCGTAATCTTAATTGCACAGTCTAATACTAAAAAGGCTTAATAAGAGTGCTTTTGTATTTACAAAACTGCACAGCTTGTGAAAGAACCCTCAAAACATTTGGCAGGAATCCCAGCCGAGGTATGACTGACTGGAACCTCTAATGACTACAACATGTAAACAAGTGTTTTGTTTCAACTGATAATCATTAACTTCCAGTGTCAGACTTATCCCACAAGGTTTTGTTCACTGCTTCACCAGCCTGCTTTACAAAGGCATCTGGTGCTAAGGGAAAGGGAGGAAAAAAAGTGCAGAGTGCTATACAGTGTTGTCACTCTTAAACTAAAGTGGCAGTAGGCAAATGAAAGGGTCATGAGGTAAATGGTTCTAACAAGGAGCAAGCTGCTGTGATAATTCCCACCATTCTTTGATGGTCCCTCTTACTGTGTAACATAGTGACATAATGTGCTAGACTTCATGGTTATTTTATTTTATTTTTTAATGAAGAAAGGTAATTTGAAACTGAGCCTCTCTGAATTATTGTTTCATGCCTTGGTAGCTTTCAAAATTAAACACGCAGAAAAAAAAAAAAAAAAAAAAAAAAAAGAATTTTGTTTCCCTAAGTAATACAGTACTGGAACAATCTATATCAAAGTGCTGCATTTAAAAAAAAAAAAAAAAAATAGAAGAGCAGTGGAACACACTGCTGTAAGGACAAATCTGGCACCCTAGCAGAAGGGACAAACTTACACAAACTGCATTGGTTAGTGGATAGCTCAGCTTTAAAAAGGTGCTCAGCTACAGCCATTTTCAAAGTGAATTTCAAATGGCCAGATGCTCAGCTAGGGTAACTCTGCAAAAATGCAGACACCATGGAGAAGCCTATGCAGCCTTCTGGTCATTCATTTACTTTATTATTGAAGTAGTTATTGTTCAAATCATTTTACGTGGATGCACCGGAGAGGTAAAAAATTGTGTCCATTATGTAAAAGAGTTAAGTGAAACCTTGCAGTCCATAAACTAACAACTGAATAGCCCGTATTTACATTCTCAACATTTTCTTAGCTTAGGAAGTGCAAATACTTCAGTAATTTTTGATCATGCAGTTGTAGACAGACAGTGTTTTGGGTGTTTAGCAAAGTAGCAGGAGCAGCTTACAGATTTGCAGATCAGTACTTCTGTGACTATTGATAAGTGAGAGGTCATTGTTAACTCCATTTAACTAGCAATGCCACTGAGACTTAGTTTCAAAGGTTCCCACTTATTTCATGCCCTGCTAGTATCTTGACTCTGTAACAAGCATTTCCTGATCAGTTTTAGCAGAGCGCTGCAAAGCACACTACGCAATCGTGAGAGCTCTGCATGAAGGAATTTATGTATGCAAATCTCAAACGGCTTTGATATACAGCCCACAGAATCAGGTAGGAGCTCTGAATCAGCCTGGTTAAATTTATTTAAAAAACACTTGGCAAAGCAAGTTTGCAATTGTTTAATTTTCATTATAACTGCTGCCTCACAAGATAATGAGCCCTCATAACAGTGTTTTATATAAAAGCACATTATGCCTTTACACATCCCATAAACAATGCCAGTGTGTGCAGTGCATTATTTTCATTTTTACTGGTGACTAAGCTGNTGTCAGTAGAACCAAGCCAGCATAACGGCATACATTTAGCTGCCATAAAAAGCTGCAAATGACTGTTACATTGTTTTAAGGGAAGCATCTTAAAAAGGCACTTACAAATAGAGGGAAAAAAAATATTTGTTATGAGGAACAGAAATTTAGATGCAATGCCAATCAAATTTGACTTCAAAAAAGCATTAGCCTCAAGAATCAGCCAAGCTCATCGCTGTTGCTGTTAGTTCTTATTTCAAGGATTAGAGATAAAATGCTTTGTAAATACTTTTTTTTTTTAACCTTTGACTTGTTTTTTTTCTTGCCATCCCAAGATTTCATTGTTTTGAAATGCTGTAAAAAAAATATTCTGAANACTCTGTAACAAGCATTTCCTGATCAGTTTTAGCAGAGCGCTGCAAAGCACACTACGCAATCGTGAGAGCTCTGCATGAAGGAATTTATGTATGCAAATCTCAAACGGCTTTGATATACAGCCCACAGAATCAGGTAGGAGCTCTGAATCAGCCTGGTTAAATTTATTTAAAAAACACTTGGCAAAGCAAGTTTGCAATTGTTTAATTTTCATTATAACTGCTGCCTCACAAGATAATGAGCCCTCATAACAGTGTTTTATATAAAAGCACATTATGCCTTTACACAGCACACATAAATGGCCAGTGATTATTAACAATGTTAAAATGTCAGTAGAACCAAGCCAGCATAACGGCATACATTTAGCTGCCATAAAAAGCTGCAAATGACTGTTACATTGTTTTAAGGGAAGCATCTTAAAAAGGCACTTACAAATAGAGGGAAAAAAAATATTTGTTATGAGGAACAGAAATTTAGATGCAATGCCAATCAAATTTGACTTCAAAAAAGCATTAGCCTCAAGAATCAGCCAAGCTCATCGCTGTTGCTGTTAGTTCTTATTTCAAGGATTAGAGATAAAATGCTTTGTAAATACTTTTTTTTTTTAACCTTTGACTTGTTTTTTTTCTTGCCATCCCAAGATTTCATTGTTTTGAAATGCTGTAAAAAAAATATTCTGAAAGTAGAACTTCAGAGAGTTCAAATGTGCACGTTTGCCACTGATTTATGATCTGAAAAAAAAAAAAAAAGTCCAACATCTAAATGAAAGTCTAGCAAAGAGTAAAAGATCTAGACAGGGTAATCACCGTATAAATTATTACAAATATTTCAGAAGCTTTTAGCCTCAAAATGTCACTGAGGGCATCATTTTTGACACAATAGGTCTTACTCTCATTTACTGAGGGGAAAATTAACATGGTAAGAATTTTGAATTGCAAAGGATTCATGTTTGGCTGTTGTTGGTTATTTACACCAATCCTCCAAATCTATTATTGTGATTTTGAAATTATTCAGCTCATTCATTAGACTATTTTTACATTAATTATATTTTTAAACTAAAAAGAAACCAGAAATTAACAGCATCTGTGAAAATAAAGGGACATTGTCATGTAAAATATTAAACTGAATTTGTCAGAACTACTTTTTTGCCCCAAGTATCTCACAAGCTATACAAACCCATACAAGTTAAACAAATCATTTTTAATTTTAACTTATTTAGTTGCAAGACCACACACTGCATTTCATTCTGTACATTAACTAAAGGTGTTCAAGACCAAATGAGTTTTGAATGTTAATTCCATTCCCCCCACCCCCAAAAGATATGGTTTTACAAACAGAAACCTTCAAACCCTTTATTAAAAATGAATGTATGAAAAAATGTGAAATCAAACAGTTTTAGACTGTCAATATAATTAGTTACCAATCATTAAAAAAAAAAAAACTCTTTTTTTCTTCCCAACTATTACAATTCTATTTTACACAGACAGTAGGCTACTAAAATGCCATATCCAATAAATATTTTTATGTCCTCCTTATTAACCACAGTCCTACATCTTTTCCTTATGGTTTTTTACAAAACAAATATTTTAGTAACTGAGTAACCTCAAATAATAAATTTGTACATCTGTATCATTGACCTTACATAGATTTTGAACCACGTAGGTAGGAAATATTTAAAACATTGTGTTAAAATACTAATATTTCATTGCTCTCATTGGGCATTTAATTTTGAACTGATTTCAGCTGGTAAATTAGTCTTCTTTAAGCACGCATTAGATAGATATTGTTTTTCAAAAGTTGGAAATCCATCATCTGTCTCCTGTCAGCTCTAACACTTAGCAGGTTTGTAATAAATACACATACCGGCACCAAAAAGCCTGAGCATTAGCAGCGATGTTAAGAGGGCAATTAATTAAGCCACATTAGTACAAGGTGATCAAAAACAACATATCAGTATACTTCAGGCAAAACACGCATTTCAGGTCAAACTTTACACACACGCACATACACATGCGTATGCATAAACGTATATATGCATACACATACAAAAAAACATATATCAGGGAGATTCTTCCTTTATGTTAAGCATATAAAAAAGCATCAGAGTAACCCTTTGCACTGACTGCTTATTTATTTGCTCTGTAAATTATTTGAGATCAGATTTTAAAGCTCATTTGATTTTTGATACCTACAAAAAGAAACCATTGTCTCGCATGGTATATACTGATTGCCTGGCACCACCCAATGGCAACCGTCAGAAATGCAGATGGCAGCGAAAATTTATCAACACTTACACACAGAAAAGAAAATAATCAGTGGGTGTTTTCTCAAGAGTAATAAACAGATATTCCCTTACAAACTAGATTGTTTGAAATCGGTTCAACGAGCGTGATTCTTGCAAAACATTTTGTGCTATCCAAAATCAATAGCAAAGCAATTCAGTTTGTTAGTGAATATTATATCTATTTATACAAAACAGCATTAAATGGCCACATTTTTTATGAAAAGCTTACAACAATATAAGAAATATTGTTAAGTCTCCTGTGACCAGAACTTCCCCTATAGTGCATAACTAGAGAGTAGAGGACAATTTGCTTCCACAACTAGGGAAAGACAAATAGGTGGATTCAAAGCAGGAGAGGAAGAAAGGTCTTTACTGATTTCTCAGCCACTGCAAATGTTATTCAAACCTTATTTGGTCCATGACACACACTATGGATAATTAATGCACATATACACTCGTCAAGCAAACCTAGGAGAGAAAAAAAAAAAAAATCCAGTGGTTCCTCTGTTCCTCAGTCAGAATAACTGCAATTACAGTCTGTAG
>VXAV01009429.1:44195-57191 GCA_013399715.1 Alectura lathami | reverse complement strand
GAGACTTCTACTTTCTGAATGCAAGATGAGCTCTAGCCTCATAGTGATTTTCATGACATTTATTATTAATAGTATATTTTTCAGAAATAAAAAAAATATGTCAAGGGTTGTTTGGGGTTAGCTTTCTTGAAGGAGGGCTGGTGTATTTTTTTCTTGTTGGTTTTGTGCAACTTAGAGTCCAACTCCTAACTACCTACTGTCACAGGGCTAGGGTTCAGTACGTACAAATAAATACCGTCTTACACTCACTTCATGTTCACTTCCAAACAATACACAGGATAACTGTACACACAGGATTCCTGCAGAAACAGAACTGGAGAATGCTATGCGGTCTGCCAGCTTCTGGCCTCACAGGTGCACAGTCAACATCAGGCCTTTTATAAGCTGCTAAGGCTCCATCGTGGAAATGTTAACTGTGGTCCATAGGGCTCATGGCAGGCAGTTCAAGTCTCTCACTGCCCTGACAGTTAAATCTAACTTTCAACCTAAATCTACTCATGACCAATTCATATCATTTGTTCCTGAGTGTTCAGTGTTCTTTTAATTTGCATGTTCCCTTCGTCTATATGGTCTACCTCCTCTGTCCAATTTTTTCCCCCATCTCTTTCCTTCCTGTCCCCCATGCTTTGTTTCTTAACAATTACCATTAAATTTATAATTTAACAGCAATTTACCAATTTTCTTAACAACTACTGCTAAATTACAGTTAACAATGACCTACTTGAGAAAAAAATTATTCATCTCCATTTTGCACAATTATGCAAGTAATTTATTTAAGCATTTCATTGAACGTGTGTGCATATAACACACACAATTGTTACCAGTAACTGAATTATTAAATAGCTCAACATAAAATAGGCAAAAACAGGCATCACTTTTGTATCATTAAGAACACTTACACTCACCAAGGTCCAAAGCTATTGTGGGGCTTTTAGCTCTGTTTATAGTAAAGCTAGTTTTCAGAGTGGTTCTGCAGGACACTTCCTACCACAGCAGAGATGCAGAAGCAGGACTGTTATCTCCAAAACGGCTCTGCTTCTGGCAATTGTCAAAGAAAACACACTGCATTATACACACCATCTATTTGCTCCAGCATGCTGCATGCCAGCAGTTCTTACAACCAAGTAGCGATAGTGGCCCAACGTTCACGTTTATGAACAAATTTCTGCCATAAGTGTCAGCCTTGCAGCATCTTTCATTTTGAGAAATACGCTCAGTTAAAATTACCAGTGACTGATTACACATTCTGCTCTTTAAGTAACCACTGAAAAATCATTGCAAGAAAACAACATCCATGCATGGTCAAAGTTTCAAAGAAGCATGTGAAACAGGATGCTACCATCTCTGTTGTGCTTCCTGCTTACAATGCAGAAAGCTAAATGGTGGAAAGTCAAAGATGTACTAGAAAGTAAAGTCGATTTTAAAACATAGGAAACAAAGTAGAACTTTACAAGGCAATGCACAACCCATTTATAAATGTGGAAAAATTAAGGCTCCTGCATGGTTTGAGGCTTTATCAAATTTACACCCTTAATATTTAAAATTATGCAATTGCTTCGGGGCCTCCCTCTATCTCTTTTGGAAAGTCTAGTACAAAACTTTCATTAAAGGAGACTAATCTTGTGGAGCCAAATAATTTCCCTGCATCCTGTTTAAGAATGCTCTTATTTTACAGATCAACTCTGCTTGCAATACATTTCCATTTTGTAAAAGGTTGTAACTCGTGCTGGCTAAGACAGTGGATGAGCTCCAGTTCAGCCAGTGAGCTGGTTGCCTGTGGGAAATGAGTTCATCTGGCAGCTCCACCCAATTAATCAAACAAGAAGTTTGCATTTTGAAACTAACTTCATTCTTTTTTCCCTCCACATTTCACAGACCATTACAACCAAGCAAGTTGCTATTGTTGTTGTTGTTCTTTCTTCACATTTCTCACTTTCCCTGCACTACTTTTCTCCTCACTCTCTGTACTGCCCACCTTCCTCTTTACCATGCACTGTCCCACTGGGGATCCACTTCATTTTCTGCACTTCTTCTCAATTAGGGTGATTCCCACATGACTGAATCCTCTTTCCAGGAGCTTCTAATTCCTACCATGTTCTAGTGGGCTTCTAACATAATACCCACTTTTACTCACACACGGATCACACATAGTGACAAGTACCCCTCTGGGTTGTAGTCTGCTCTTCTGCACACCAGACAGTCACAGCAGTGGGATGTCTTTTGCTTATGAAGGCAAAGAGCAGGCCATTTGCTCCTGCAGGCCAGGTCCTTCTCCGCTAGGAGGGAGAGAGAGTACATCACTGCTGCTTTGAATTATTTGCTGGGAAGGTAGCCAGAAACACATACCCTAGCTGTCCTCTCTAACCATGGGTTTTACTGTCTATGTAATGGGGTTTCCAAAACCCCACTGGTCAGTGGACATTGGGGAGTGCGTGTATTAAAGACTAGAACTTTTCCATGGAGGATAGCCAAAGAAAGCAAAGAGAAGAAGAAAACCTGACACCTAGATATTGATCCTCAAACATAGCTCCCACTGAAGTCTGAACAGCTGTCAAATTTGGGTCATCTGGTTTGAAGGCCCAAAACATCATTCACCAAATGCAGCTTATAACTGTTTTTGCCATTGAACAATTCCTCCTCTCATAACCCATCTTCTCACCAAGCGACAGACTCTGTACTAGAGCTTACACAAAACAAAATCCATCTATGCTCTCTCTGTCCCTGCATCCAGCTTTCATTCTTTTGTACTGCTCATAAAGCAGAGAATCTTCTCTGTTTATTGATTTCAGGACCCTGAAGGTTCGGAAATGACGTCTTTGCCTTTCAGGCTGAAGAGGTTGGAAGACACAGCACAGACAAAGGAAAAAAGATAAAGGTAAATAAAAAAGAAAAATTGGTGAACAAAGAAAAATGGTTTTTATTTTTTGAAAGCATTCACTCAGCAATTCAGTATTGATCCACAGAGCATGTTCCACTTGTCCTAGCTTTTCACAGCCTTTAGAGCAAGACAGCTCTATTAGCACTCATGCCAAAGCAGTGGTGGGCTTCAGAGAGATGCCTGGCAGCTGCACATGCCCCAGCTCCACTGCAGCCCAGGGGGTCAGTTTGGGCTGGACAGAAATAAGCCAGCTTGGGCAGATGCCTGGGCAGAGGCCTGCCTAGAGGCCTACTTTGGCTAAAGGAAAAACACTGAAAAGGTCAGAGACAACTCCGATGCCCTCACTCAAAGCTGATCCCCCAGACTTGAGAAAGCACAGGGAGCTGTACCCTTGCCTCTCCCTCCTGACCCGCAGGAATGAGTCGCACAGAGCAAGAGCTGCGCGGGTACCAGAGACAGCACCGCCATGCTGGGTGCATGGTCTGATACTGGGGAATTTCTAGAGCCCACAACCATACTTAGGTAGGAAAAACAGATAAAAGGGGACAGCTGTTGAATCTTTCCGTATATCGGCTATTATTGTGTACTAGGTAATTGTACTAAAAAGACACAACACAGAAGAGTGCATCTGCCCGAAGGCATGTACAGGGGTAACTGTCTGTTTGACCTTTCATCAACGCCAGCTCAAATTGCTTCGTCATGCCTACAGCCACACACTGAACCACTCACAGAAACTAAGTTATTTATCCCACTGGTCTCCTCTAAACTTTGCATTTTCTGTGTAATGTGTAAACTGTCAAAACACTATTTGTTCGCTTCCTAACTCATAGGCCAGTCCAATGGACCTTCCACAAGCAAGAGAAAAAGAAAGCAGCAACCCTTTTTCTGTCAGGGATTGGGAAAGCTCCTTGCAGCAGGAATGCGAGACCCCAAACTCCTTTGGCACATCTCCCGTGCAGTGACACAAAACAGTGCAGGAAGGAAGCACTGTTTGACCTCTCCTTTTACTGACAATAAGCTCAACAAACATGTGGGATGCATCTCTGTAGTGATAAGGGCAGACAAATTCTTAATTTATTTAATGTTACCAGGGGCTGGAAGTATTCTATGACTAAGAAGATCCCCTACGAACTCAGGCTTTCATGATGAGATTATTTTATCACCATGAAAAGAAATATTTAGAGATGTGCTGACCCGAGGCTTATGAGAAGTGCCACGTTACAACCATCTTCAGGACATTAGAATTTAAACAAAAGGAAGTTACAGTTTTAGAAGAGACTCAAATGTATTGTTTGCAGTATAAATTTCACTTCAAGCTTTTTTTTGTGGAAAAGCAAACAGACATTAATTAAAAAATATATATTTTTCTGACAAGTTGCCCAAGGCTCCATGGCAGGATCACTGGCTCAATTCAACGACATGATCTTTGTCAGCTTTTCTCTGCCAACAGGGCACTTCAGAGAACTTCACCCACCCTTTTTCAGTAACTGATACTGATCCTTTGGCCAGCATGGGAAATTCTTTCCTGATCTCAGAAAGGTATCACAATGATACTCTGCACTGTACAGGGTGTCAAATCTACGTACTCTGATGCCCAAGTTCTCACCTAGAGGCACTTCAAATCTCTGGCCACATTTCTGAAAATTCTGCACAGATTTTAGTGATCCCATTCAACCTATCACTTTGCATTTTTCTTTAAGGCTATTACATTTGTTGGCCTCAAAAACTTTATTAAATGACAATGCAGGTTTTTCTTATTTTTATTTTTTTTTAAAGGAGATCAAATCCTAGTTTTGCCATCTACTCCTTAGATGCTCACTGTCAATGAAAAACAAATCATCAAAATTCCTTACAGCAGCCACAGCACCAGTATCTTCTACGGATCTGCAAAAGAGATGCGTTTTTTCAGCAGAGCCAGATTCAGGACTAGCCCGTGTTATCAGCTCCATGAAAAGAAGACAGAAGCCACTTAAACCTGAGTTTAAGCTTGCTTTCTGACATTCTGTGACTGTGCAGAAGTCATTTTGATGCTCTGGTACTACTGCCACAATTAAATATCACAGATGCTCACTCAAAACCACTACAACAAATGTAATTTTCACAGTGTCAGCAATACAACGAACATCATACTTCCTACTCTCATCTCCTGGCTCCAGCATGACCAAAAAAAAAAAAAAAAAAGTGAGAATAGTCTCCTTAGGAATAGGCTGGAATTTCAAGCCTTGGCACTATTTATGCATGCTATCACTTCTTATGCATAGTGTCTACAGCATGAAAAGCCTACATCAAATATGACAGGCTTCTAAAGATTCTGTGTGGGTTTCAAAAAATCACTTTGCACATTCCAGTGCTAGTAGGTACCCACACTGAGTTATGAATAACTCCTAACATGCCTCAAAGCCAGCAAGCCTCTGGCACCACTTCAGTATTTGCCTGGCAAGAAATAGTTTTCCTACAGCTGTCACATTAGACACAGGTAACATTTTGGAAAAGATTATTCTACCTACTAAGCAATCTCTTAAGAAAGCATCACCAAAAACTCTCTTCCTTTACACACATGCAAATGGGTTTTTAGGCCAGGTTTCCTGACGTAATCACAGTCGGTTATCTGTTTTTCTCCAAATCTTCCCAAATCAGCCACATTTCCAAGCAGCAGTAGCTGCAAAAACATGCAGCTGGTATTGTGCACTCACTGGTTTGCAAAAATTTTTACACTGGAGAGAACAAAAGGATTGTCTACTTTTGAAAATCAAGGATGATACCCTCAGGGTAAAGGCAGGAGATCCTTCCAGCCTACAGGAAGACATCAGAATTCACTACCAAGGATTACATGCAATTCCACATAACACAGTCTGCAATTTTTCCTGCACTCCAGGAACTCCTTTTACCTTTCATTTTCCTGTTAGTATACACATGGCATGGCAACACTAGAGCCCAAAGATCAGAAATATTCTGTTCTGGTTGTGCTTACATGTCTGCTTTGAAAGTTGCTTCACTGATATCCTGTCCCCATTTGGGAAGGGAATCTGCATCAGGTTCACCAAACAAAAAAGCTGGGTAGACATGCGCCATACACCAACGTCATTCATTACACAGGGCTCTTACAAATAGCCTACATATTCATTTCCTTTATGTATACATATTTTCTGAAGTTTTTTTTAGCTAACATCTCAGTGACACTAAGAGTATGTATCTTTCCCATTCAAGATAGTAAAATCAGTATAATTTGACCCACAAAAGCAAGGCGCAACCCCAATTTTTCAGAGCATGATGGAAAAGAAAAAATCTAGAGCTTAATTCACTCTTAAATCTAGTTTAGGAGCTCTGAAAGAACATCTATATTTGCACTATGTTCTTGTTTGGCAGACAAATGATGAAATCGCTCAGTTTTCTTATGCCTTCAGCTGATGGTAGGCAGATTTTACATGCCTTTCTTTATCTGATTTCTACTCTTAAAAAAAAAAAAAAAAAAAAAACACCCAGGAATGAATGAGAGCATTAGCCTCCACACATGCTATACTTTATGCTATTTACTACTGGATAGCCCTGGAATATTTGCAGCTGGCTGTACTGTGTTTTGTACAATGCAGCTCTTTATCATTGTTTTGATCAAAAAACTGTGGTTTAGCACAGAACGAGGCAGTGCTGTATTGAAGTTGTAATGTGGCTCAGGTTACTAGATTGCGTTTTTGATAACTTGGCATTAAAGTGCTCAACACAAAATAAAATAGCAATGTCTAAGAAATGCAAGCAAGAAAAGCTCTATTTAGAGACTGAATAAGCTATAACATTATGGAGATTTTGCCTTACTTTCTATATTAAAACAAGTAGCTTTGAATAAATACAAGTGAATCTCCCTATTATTTACTTTCTGAGAAAAATTCCATAATAAACTTTTGCTAGCAGAAAGTCAGGGGTGCGAGGACATGGGATTTGCAACCAACACAGCTGCGCTGGCAAGAAGCCCTAGCATAGATGTGGTTTTACTGGCAAAATGGAGCTTTTGCCAGCATAGCTAATTTCTCTCTTGGGAATTAGTTTTGCCAGTACAGCTGTGTCCAGACTGGGGACGTTTCAGTGGTGTTACAGACTTTTACAGCTCTGCCGTCACTGACTCTCAAGTGTAGGCATGCTTTTAGTTTCAGCCTAACAGTAGTTTGCCAATGCACTGGGGGGAGGTTGTTCTCTGAGAGTACAGCCACGGCCAGCTTACAAAACCCAACAAACCAAGAAAGTTACCTGGCCCCTCCAACATTGCTTCCAGTGTCCTGAGGTTAGAAGTAAGCCTCTTCTTAATATATTACTTTGCATATCTCACATAACACTTTTTACTACCACAGCTAGTAATTCTGTTAGTTCAAGCGGAGGCATGTATGCGAGCACCATCATAGCAAAGCTTCCTTTCTTTTTTCCTGCTTTGTTCTTTCCACAACTGTCTTCAACCGTCTCACCCTTCCTCCTTTTTAAAGGAGCCTACTTTCAACATCTTCATGCCTTTTCTTGCCTTTCTTTCCTGTTCTGACAGCTTGCTGTAAGCACATCACATAACGCCAAGCCAAACAGGAATAAATTGAATTGTCCCTCTGCCTCCCTTCCGAGCATGTCACCTTCTCTCCTTGCTCTCCACCAACCCTTTAAGCCTTTGGTCTCTGCTCTGCAGCTGACACCACTGCTAATAATTGCTGTCAGCTGCAGCTCCACCACCTAATGATGGTCTCTCCACAGCTGCTCATTGCTCATCCTGAAGGACTTCTTCAGCATGCTACCTCTGATATACCACTGAAGTTGCTCTTTAAAGTGCTGATCTCCTACTCCTTACACTCCCTTACCAGTTTTGCTGTTTTTCTCAAGTATTGTTGCCTCCTGTCTTTAGTTCTCTTTCAAACTGGGGTCTCTCCTTCCTCTGTGGGAAGCAATTTCTGTTGCCACCCCAGGTATCAGATAGGGCTGCTCACACTGCATATTTAAGAAGCTATTCTGCTCTGGTCAGAGAACAGCTTTGGCAGTCAGATGCTACAGAATACAGCTACCTCCCCTGTGCTTCTTCATCAGTAAAATTCTGAAGATGCTCTACTTCAATTTATGCAAAGCAGTTTCTTATTTTTTTAATAACTTCTCTGCCCTTAACTTACAATAAGAAAAGAAAAAAGAAAGTGGTACTATTCCCATTAGTAAAAAGAAAATTTTTTTTTTAGAGAAAAAAAAAAAAAAACAAGTCAGGTATTCATTTTCATAAAAAAAAAAAAAATCAAAAGTGTAGAAACATTATACTTTCTATCACTGTTGAGACTAGACTCCAGTGAAAATGGGAAACTTACACAGATAAAGCTTTAGTATGTCAAGCGTTTAGCAGGGGAAAAGCAACAACTCAGTATTAAAATACTGAACACAAAATAGTTTTGTTTTTCTTTGAAAGACTGTTTTACAGTACTCATTTAAATAGCTGATTTAAACAAGCACAAAACACACTGCCTTTTAAACTATTGTAGTTTTTTTATCTTTGGATTTAAATTGAACTATCTAAACACTCTATCATCGAAGTTGAACTTCTAATATCAGAGTACTGGGCAATTGTGACTCCCATCATCCTGTGAGGATGCCTGTTTTTCAGTTCAGTTTGAAATACATGGGTGGCAACTAAATTCCAATAGGCCACTTTGCTGAGCGTCAGCCACCAGCAGTGGCAGAGCCAGCACCTCCGAAGAGGCTCCATACTCAGCAGCAGCAGAGGTACTCTGCAAATTTATGTACGAGGCTGCTTCGTCAGCAGTCTCTCAGCACAGCAAACTAATGTTGTTCTATGGTATTCTCTGACTGCCCGGTGTTTAGTAGCTCTCTGCACAGGTGACAATTGTTCTGAAGATTGTCTTTTTGAGGTGACTAACTTTCCTCCATCACTATCCAGAAAAGACAAGCATGTAATTGAGGGTTACAGATTCCATCTGGTCCCTACAGATTGGCTGCTGCAATGAAATGTCAAGTGTCCGAGTCTTTAGCAGATCTCTCCAGTGTATTATTTGGGTTTATTACAATACTCATACATATATCTCCCTCGAACTGCTGACATACAATCTTCATCTTAGCTCCACTTATTTAATATTCAAACAAAAGCAGTACATAAACACAAGCAAGCCTGCGATACTTCTAATGATCTAATATTTAGTATTGGTATGAAATCATTTTTATTCCTTAGAGAGGACATTCACTAATTTCCTAATCGCAGCAGTGGCTAGTTGGTTATACGTGAGGCTTACAGCTGTTCTAGATTTTGAGGCAAGCACACATGACTTCCACACTGTGCAGGTGAGTCTGGCTTTTGAATTCTTCATGTGTCTGTGCAAAATGGGGTCAGGACAAACCCAGGCCTCATACTTCTTTTTTTTCCTTTAATACTAATAATTAGAGATTATGTAACCATGAAGACTTTAAAGACTGAGGGAAGCAGTCCACATAATCTACCAGTGAGAACTCTTGCTATGTGTGTTCTGTCCTCCACACCCCAGAGCTGTTACAGCCAAAGGTGGTGCTGTGCTCCCTTCAGCCCCAGGATAAGGGTGGCACTTGCCTGAGACACTGACCGAGCCAAGGGGGTTCAACCTGGGGCGCCTCCAACTGGGGTTCTGCAGGTTACTGGCCTGGGCTGAGTAGTGAACGGCTTGGGTTTATGGCACTCCGCTTTCTCCAAATTCAGTGAGGATGTATGGCTGCTTCTAGCTAACTGTAACTAGCTAGTTACAGAATGTTTATAGTGCCTCCAATGATCCATTTTTGAAAAATTTCCGGACAAAGGAAATGACACAGATGTTGATGTGTTCTTTTGTTTGTTTGTTTTTGTTCTCTTTCCTTGTCTTTATTTATTTTTTTTTTAAAGGGAAATAGTCTTTTATTTCTGTTAAATGCAAGGAAATTAAGGAATTTAACTGCCAATACTTTGAAATTTATTCCTAATGTAAAAGATACTGTATCTCAAGAGCTGTTATTCTGCCTTTTAAGGGGGGTTTTGTATGAAATAAAAAGTTGGGTTCTTGCCTCAAGTGCAAAACAAAACCATAGGGTAATCAGTGAAACGGAATGAGCACATAATAACTTTGCATTTGGTGGCCATATGAAAATGCACATGATGATATACCACTTATCATATGGACTGGGTAATAATAGGACTGTGGCTCTGAGTGACAAATCCCAACAGTTTTTCTGTTAAAGCTGGGAGCTTTTTATATGCATCTGGGAGAGATTCTCACTTCCCCCTAGTACCAGGCACACATTTCCTAAATACCCTAACAGTACAGGCTGCAGATTCGACTTAATCCTGAGCTTTGCATTTCTCGGCTATTGTCAATTTGCATCACAAGCACGAAGTTATTTAATATACAAAAGCCTGAATGCTCCTTCCATGCCATATAACAACACATGTTTATCTGAGTGCTAAATAAAAGCTTTCAGAACTTTAAAGTGACTTTATGAATTGTATGTACCATAAAATAAACATTAGAGTGTAATAATATTCTGTAATTTGGAAAACAGCAACAGAAACCAGTAGAAGACAAAAGAACAAATGCTTGAATCATCTGCTGCATGTCAGGAACATTAAATTAATTTATGCAATAATGTAAGCATTGTGATGTTAAGGTAATATGAAGGACATAAATTATACATTATTATTGTCAGTTCTAGCACTTATCTTAGTGGTATGTCAAAATAAATCCTGATATGTTAATATTTACAGAAATGAACAACAAGTGTTACAGCTCAGGGATTCATCTGTGATATTTTTATATATAATTTGCATTTGCACATATGGTCGTCATTGTCTTTTCCGTAATTTGAGAGGTAAGCATCATGCAATTCATTTCTAATGCATTTTACATTACCATGAAAGCACATTATGCTTCCTCCACTAACGCTTTTCAAATAGATGGCCTGCAATGATTTAGAGGTTGCACAGAACGACTCAGCAAATGGTTGACAATCTACCTGCAAAATCAGCAGTAACAATAGGTTACTGGTGAGCAAAGTGCACAGTTTGCTAGTGACATATTTGTCTCCACAGAGGAGGCACATCCAGATGTTCTTGCAGTGACGTGTTGAGGATTAATACCTCCAAAGAATACACATTTTTGCCCTTTAAAATTTTCACAAGGGGAGGGAATAATTCATCCTCCTCCCCCCTAAAATCTAAGGAACTTTGTTTTACCTCCTTTTATCATCCTCATTTTCATACATCAAATCGGTTTCTGACTGAAAGTAACTGGACTTGACTTGACTTAGCATTTGAAGTTAGCGAGAGCAATTTCCAGAAAAACAATTCAAGAGAGGGTTCCCCCAAGGATTAAGTACATTCAGATTTGCTGCTACCTCAGAAGCAAGAGGCAGACGTTCTTCCCTCAGCAAGAGGACGTAATTCCTCCCTTAAGTAAGGGTGGGTTAGGGGTTTTGGCCTCGGGCCACATCTTCTGGTGTCTGGGAACCATGTTTTGGATAACAAGGTAGCTATAGAGTTTATAAATTGCTGAGTCTACAAGTAAGGCTACTGTTTCTAATTACCCAAGATCATTTTGCAGTTTTCCAAAAAAGAAGTGTGAAAATACTTATACTCCCTGAATCAGCAGTAAAAGACAACCTGAGCCTTACATTTGTGTTCTGCCTATGGAAGAACTGCCATATCAAAATGATTTGGCTAGGTCTAATATCTTTTCCCAACTGTCTCACACAGCTGAAGCTTGTTGTCCCAAGTTCACCCGTCAGAATTTCCACTGTGGAAGAATCTAAGTTGAGATTTCGGTGTATTTGTTAATGCAGATGTCTGTTTTTTCAAAAACAAACAAAAAAAAACAAACTCAACTGCTCTCCCTGACACCAACTATTACCTTTGTCTTATCTTCTGAAAGGACTCATTTGGAGAATTAGCTTCATAATTTTTAGATTTCCTCATAATATTTCTGTGTCTGCTTGTAAGTCTGTGAAAATCAAGCTAAATATTAATTTTGATATTATGATAGGCATCGAATGCAGAGGATGAATAGGAGGGAAAATCAAAAGACAAGCCACAAAGAACATGGATTATTGTGCATCGTGGCCCAACAGAGACCTAAGTTCCACTTAACATTGCATGAGCATACAAGGAGATGCCAAAGAAAACACAGGGAAGTCTCACACAGCAGTTTCTGATCAGCATACTCTAAAAAAGAGAAGAGCCTGCACAGGCAAAAATTGAGAGTATAAATTGTCCTGTAAGCCCTTTGTCACATGTGACAACAAGTAAGGAAAATCTTACTTAATTTCATCTCTCAACAGGGGATGGGGGGAGAAACACCAAAACCAACCCAATGGCCGCATTTTCTCAAAATCCATCTACAGTACTGAAGTATGGAAGAGTGAAAAATGGCAGAAAGGAGGAAATGTCTTCACAGAGCAAAGGTGTACTTGAAGGAATTCCATACCAGTATGAGCAGCAAACCATATATTGAAAGCGTGCGTGAACTTGTATATCTATATAAGTAAAGCATAGTACGTCGGCCTGATTTATCACTTGCCTTTTGTTTATAACATTTTACGTCCCACCGAAGTATAGGATTCTCTTCCATCATTGAAATGAAACTCCTGTCATCACTGCCGTGAAACAAAATACTATAAAAGGCTGCTTGAATGTTCTGGGAACAAAGAGGAAATAGACTTGGTGTAAGACTGGAAAAAGCTTCTAAGCATGCAACTTTACAATGGCATTTAGGCCCCGTGGAATGGGTCTCCAGCTACCATACATGTTATCACTCCCCTGAAATCAGTTGAGGAATAGCAATCGACATCAACTACGGATTTGTCCCACTGACTTCAAAGGACCTACCTCCAGTCCACACATTTAAAGCATGTGTATAAATCTTTCCAACACAGGGAACTTTAATGCAAGCACACCAGATTCTGAAGTCCTTAATATTTTACACTATTCTCACTCAGAAATCTTGCTTTGGAATCAATCAGGATAAGTACTGAACAGAGTACTAAAAGGCATTTCCAGACCAAGATGATACATCTGAGAGTCTGACATGTCAAAGCAGCTGGGAAATGGTCTTTCGCAAACTCAGGTTTTTAGTTTCATGTATATTTGTATTCTGGAACTGAAA
>VXAV01009429.1:31638-44164 GCA_013399715.1 Alectura lathami | reverse complement strand
TGATTTAGAAAAAAAAAAAAAAAAAAAAAAAAAAAGAGAAACATTGGAAACAAGCACATGTAGATATTATGGATTTAAACTGGTTCAGTACCAACAAGGAAAAATAAGATAGGCAAGAAAAAAAATTGATTTCTAAAATAGCGAATGTGTTTTGCAAACATTGCTCTCTTTTCAACTTCATAAAACAGAAAATTACTTCAAATATTTCAAAGTTTTCAATAAATAGTTTTTCCATTTTCCAGCCAGTTCTCATACACATAACCTCTTCTGTTTTATGTATTCTTTGAGTAGAATCTTAGAAAAATGTAAGATAGTGTTAAAGGTGCTTACTGTGGGCCCATTCTTCTTGAGTACTCATAAATCCTGATAAGGGGAATAGGAGTTTAAAAGTATAAAAGCATACTGTATATTCCCTCCAATTTCTTACTCACTTGCTTTCATCTAGAGCTCTATTGTATATATCTGTTAAAAAATGTGCAAAATTACTGGAAAATTCCAGTAATGGACATACAGAAAAACAGAGTAACTGGCATTTGCCAGCTATAAGGGAGAAAAAAGTGCAAATTTATAGTGCATTGATAGGGCGAAAGCTGCATCTACTCTCACAGATTTAAAGGACCATTTACAAAATGGTCACGAGAGCAAAGGTACCTTTAAGAGATACTTGATCTACCTAGCCAGAACCAGAGATTTCTCAGGGTTAAGTGGAAGCTCGATGCTTGTCTCAGATGTTTGTGGCTTCTCTGTTTTCTCTTGTGCTTGCTTTCACTGCCCTACAATGTATTTTTGGGGTCAATTTTCTTTTTCTCCCCTCGATAGCGTCTCTACTTTTGTTTTCTCAGTGCTGCTTAATAATGTTTTCTTTGTTCCCTTTGGTTCTGTCCACCATGCTCCTTCCCTGCTTTGTCTTTCTTACCCTTCTAACCCTTTTTATTGCTTTCTCACGCATGGCCTTTCTTGTCTTTCACACATAGCGTACTTCCCCTGCTAACCCAGTCTCCAACAGCAGTCTCACCCCAAAGATAATAAGACACAACCCCAGCACTTAGCCAGGAAACCAGCAGGCCCCCAGGCAATACTTCAGCATGGAGAAAATCCTTAACTGGCATTGAGCCACTAAATCAACATATATGGCACAGGCTTTTCTTGCTCATGGAATACAGGATATATTTAGAGAATAAATGGCCTGTCTGGATGATCCTGGTGCAGTATCAGCTCCTGGAACAACCCTGCAGGCAGCAAGCCAGCCGTGAGTTAGCACAGTCTTGATGTTAGCCTAAATTACACTGGCTACCAAGAAATGGTTATGGGATTTGGAATAGGCAAAGATGCACAAACATTCTGCTGCTTCAGTATCTTATGTCTCCCAAAGCATTTTTTTCTGCCTCCCTACATGCAGCCAGCATGGTGTTCATTGGTCATGTACATTGCTCCCTAAAAAAAATTCTGACCCTCTGCCTATTCACAAACTGGCATGGTTTTCTGTTATCGAGCACAATTTCCACAAAATCTCTACTCATGTCTCTTCAAGGTTTCCCGATTCTGCTGAGCACCAGCTACATCCTGTTTAGGTAGAAGGGGTCACCTCTACAATATCCCAAAAAGGCAGAGAAGCAGGTGTTGCCTCACTGGAGGAACAGAAATCAGAACCAGAATATGTCTAATACCCAGACAAAAATTAGGCTGTCCTACACACAGATAGGATGTACTGTAGTGCCGGATCCGTACTTAGTGAGTATCCCTTTGTAAGGGAGAGCAACAGCGTTTCTCAAATTTCAGGATCTATCTATACTTTCTACAACATTCGCCACTCTGAACTGGGATTATGTTAAGTCAAATCAGCTTGCTATATTGCTTCATAGTTTTATGCGTACTTTTCTTCTCTTTTGATCTCTCAGGCATAAATATGGAGTATCCCTAATGCCACCGTAAAAAAAAACCTAAAACTAAAAAAAAAAAAAAAAACTAAAAACAAAACAAAAACATAAGTTCACACTGAGGTAATTTCTCCAGCTAGAGAACCAGTACACCTACTCATGTGGTGTGTACCTGTAGCTCACTCTCTTTCCTGCCTTTCACAGGTATTAGCCTTTGGTAGTAAACAGACAACCCACACTTCCTCAGGGTGGTATGGGGGTGAAATAGGCTGTGGGTATTGAGAGCAGCAAGGCAGGGATGTGTATGTCAGCACCAGCTGTTCTCTGCAAAGAATGCGTGTTGTCAGCTAAACAGGATGCATTTTTTCCGCATTAGGCTGCTAGAGCTTTGCAACTTTGTCAACCTTTTTAGCATTCAACAAATTCTTTTAAACATATGACTTTTAGTAAGCTAATCCATTCATTGTCTGGAACTGTGCAAAGTGACATAAAAGCACAATGAAGCCTAATTAAACTTGTTCTGTGAAAGCTAATTTGTCAAAGCCAGAAGCATAGTTCATAGATAAATGCTAATATTTGAAAGTCAAATTAAAGTTGAAAAGGTTTGTAATAACAGTTAATTAACTCTTGTTTTGTTTTCCTCTCACAAACTTGAACCATCTGAAATATTGCTCAGTTCATCTTTAACATTTTGGACCACAAAGATAAAATTCAAAGCTTTGAGATAAGCCTTTGATGTTGGTATTCTCTACAGATTATATATTATTTTAAGATCTCTTTGTTTAAAAATTCATTTTTATTATCCCTGCATGAAATGCATGGCAATTCCCCAAATAACTAACCATCAGGGCAATTAACATCTTCGATCGACACCATATTCCTGATAATTAATACAGACTTTGTACCTCCCCTGTGATAGCTGCAAGGGTTTGATTTTTCAGAGCAACTGTTCATTTACAGAATCAGTTTCATCCTAATGAAAATGGATTGTGAAACTTTAATGAACAAGACTTTGCTGTCATAATAATAAAGACTTTGAAACAACATGAAGACCTACATAACAAGCATCTCACCATACTGGCGTTGCTACACTGTATCAAACCAATTAAGCCATACAATGAATATTAACACCACTGTTTTTCTAAACTATGCGACACCAGATAAACTCACAAAAGCGGGCATCATTTTGCTTTGACAGCTTCTGACATTATAGCTCAATAAACTAGTGTCTGTAAAACAAGATGGCCTGAGGGGCCCTTTCTTTTGGCTTAGCAAAGGTAAGCAAGTGTCTGGAAACCCAACTTACAGGTGGTGCCAGTGTGTTTGCTACAAGAGGCAATGGATTGCTCTCTGCCTCCACGTGCTTCCATCACAGTAGGCAGTATTTATAAAAGCAAACAAGCACAAAATAGATCTGCCAAGAACGGAGTCTCTGGTATGCGCTCAAGCACCTGTACCTTACAAGATAAATAATTCATCTACCAACAGGGAGGCTATCCTGAGGAAGGGTTTCAACATTAATCTTGAGTGTTCTTGCCAAGAACTCCCTATCAGTGAAGAATTAAGGGCTTTTCAATCAGGTAACTAAAACAAATAAAACTGGAAATGGCCAGAGAGGGTGAGGAGCGATCAGCTGCAGGGTGCCCACGACGCTGCGCGGCCCCTGCCAGGCCGGGCCGGGACCGGGCTTCACGGCCCGCTCTCCTCACCGCAGGGTGCCCCTCGGGGTCTGCCNACCGCTCCGGCTGGACCTTGCACTGCCCCGTCCCTACGGACCCAGCCGGCGGGCGGTGCTGCGCCAAGCCCCGCCCTGCCCGCCGGCCTTGCTGCCTGGCAGCCCCCTGCGGCGGGAAAGCTGAGGGGGAGCGCTGGCTCCGCCTCGGCCCTGTCAGGGGCCGTCTCCAAGGAGCCGCCTGGCACGTACCCCTGGGAGGGCACCCTTCAGGGTCTCGTTCCGCTTAAAAACAAATAAACAAAACAAAACAACTACAAGAAAACCTAATTTGTTGAAAAAGAAGATAATTTTGAGGAGGAAGGGTTAAACATTTCGTTTGCTAAATCAGTGTTTCATACTGCCTATCTCAACCTCTGTGCAACATTCCCTGAAAAGTTCAGAAAGGAATTCTGCTCTACCTCAGCGCCTGGGTAAAAAGTCTTTCAAAGTTGTGATCTAGGCTATCATGTGCTCTTAGCTTTCATTTGGCTAAATCCCCTCTAACAGGGAAATGGCTGATCGTTCCCATTAAAAACAAATGGTGCATGGGAGGGAGGGGATAGAATCATTAGTAAATAAATGAATAGGATGATTTTTAAAAAGAATAATTTGCTCAATCAAGAATAATTTGAACAGCATCTAAGTAGTCATGGAAAATCATAAACTATTACCCTATATAGTGCTCTGTTGACTATTAAATGTCTCCTTTTTCACACCACTGGCCTGAATGAATAACTTGGCAGCACAAAATTAGCCAGGTGGCAAAATGTGCTTGTGTCAGCTATTGGCCAAACAAAACAGCAAACGCAAAGCTCCTTTTGCAATGTCACATTAACCCCCTCGACACCGGGGTGCGTGTTTTTCTGTCTGCTGCGTGGAAGCACCTGGGAGCTGGCGAAATGGGACCCGTTTGCTCTGTGCAGCGCAGGTACCCCTGCGCGTGCTCTGGTTGCCACAGTGCGGGTTGAGGTGACCTCTGTGGTTATTTCCATGCTTGGCATCTGATATTATACGGAATGGGCTGCTCCGTAACGTCTGTGCCAACTTAAGATCTCAGTTCAGAAGCTCCGTATCTTCAGATGTTCCTTAACAGTGCGGGTTCTGTGCACATCCTTTCGCTTTTATTAGCTCTATCTCTTCACATCATCATAGTACTTACTATTCTGTTTTCATAGTGCCGTTATCTCATGCTTAACTTCAGCTTCCAGGAGCCCTTTGGGAAATGGATGAAAAGAACGTGAAGCAGTAAGCCGAATGTTAGAGGACTAAACTTAACTGTATTATGATCCTAGTATCTTAGATAAGATTACCTCTGGAATTAATCTGGAATTTTAGTTACACAATATTACTAAAATTTCATATGTGTCAAAAGGCTGCTTTTCTCATTGATGTCAGTGGGATCCTTTTGATGGATTTCGCAGAACTTAGCAGAGCGACAAATGACCTTTTTCATTCAAGAGGTTAATACAGGGGAACAAAATATGTTCTTTTATAATTAGCAGTCTTTCCCAGCTACAGAAACTCACCTTCTCATTGCATGGTTAGCAGTAGATCTCCTGAAGTTAAGACTGGGCCTGTTTTTTGTTAACAGAGAATTTATTTAACCTCAGTATGTAATATTTCCCTGAAGTACTATGGAATTTCATTAAGAAAATAAAGGTGGTATTTCATAATTAAGTTGCTGGTTTAATATTTTTTTAAAATGAGACATGTTTTACTGATAAAACTGACCATGTCATTCACTGTAAATCCAAAGCAGAAATGGGTCAGATATTGGCAGCTGTAATTTATACAAAGGACATTTATAGATTTTTGGTCAATACCATAGATATGTCATATTTCAGATTCACTTTACTTTCGAAAATGATAAACATTTTGTACCTAGCCAAGGGTTATGTCCTGTTCTTATCCAGGCAGTCTCTTTTCCACAGAGTTGTTTCACATGCCCTAAGCTAAAGACACGGGTGAGTATTTTCCATTAAAAACAGCAGTGGTAGGAGGAGGGAATCATCAGTACTGTAAGTTAATGAGATGGGGGGCTTTAAATACACTTAATAAACAGTCACTTAGACTGAGCATAATAAGTCATGGAAATTTATAAACTATTACACACCATAGTACTTCATTGACTATTAAACATCTATTTTTCACACCACAAGCCTGAATGAATAGCTTGGCAAGAAAAAAAATTGGCCAGGTGGCAAAACGTGCGCAGTACAACCCATGTCAGATATTGGCCAAACAAAATAGTCCAATAGAAGCTGATTTTGAAAAGCCTCTTTAACCCTTGATAGCCTATGGTGAAATTTTCAGGAGCAAACACACTAATATTACTGAAAAGAGTAATATGTATAAGCATTATACATGCATGTTTTCTTAAATATGGTTCTTCTGTCTACCCTGTGTATCCATCCTCTCTGTAATGTGTATCTTCAGTCTCCATTTCTGCTGATGGTCACAGCCCAGGGACTGAGGCAACGTCTCTCCCTGAGGTGAAATAACACAGTTTTCCTTGCAGATTATTAACCCTAGGACCATGTTTTAGTGTGAGAACTTTGGTCACCCTTATTTGAAAAACAACAACAACAAACTCCAAGGAGGACTGGAGGAAGTTCCAGACTAGTTAAACACATAGTGTTCCCTGATTACTCTTCCGTGAGGGAAAGAACTTGTTTTTATCCTTGTTCTAGTATAGAATTAAGGGTTTATCCCTAGTTCTAAAATTGTAACATGCCTGGAGTTACATAAGAAAAGGAATGTCTGTGAAAAAATCTCTTGACTAGACCCAATATTAGCTTCTGCTAATCTTTGTGGAGAGGCCAAAAAACCAGATTTCTATTAGTTTATCAAGCATCAGCCACCTCCTGGCTGTTTAGGCATCCCAGGGTATCTCATGCCTGGCTGAAGAGCCCCTAAATCATAGACTCGCCCAAATTGAAAGGGACCTTTAAAGGCCATCCAGTCCAACTGCCCTGCAGTGCACAGGGACATCTACAGCTGGATCAGGTTGCTCAGAGCCCTGTCCAGCCTGACCTTGAATGAATCCAGGGACAAGAAAATAACAAAGAGTAGATGAGCTAAAACTGGTAGCAGGTACCCTGTTGGAAACTATTCAAAAACTAGATGAAAAATGAGAGTTTTCCGCTGTATCTGGTCATTCTTTGTGGTTTCAGTTAGACACAGCAGCGGAAAGATAGCAGCCTTGTTTTCCATTATGTCCTTGTATCTGTCAAAGCAAAGGATGTACCATTTTGTTTCAGCTCCTTGCCACAGCCTCATGTGTTTCTTCCTTTCTCCCATCCAATATTTTAATTCCATCTTCAGTGTACTCCAGCTTCTACTCTCTCTCTAATATCTAATCCACCTACTTTTTGGGTCCCTACTGAATACTCCCATCTCCAAATGCCATCCACTGCTGGAGAGGTGGCACAGATATTCTACAGAAAACACATCTGATGCATTGAAGATGCTCTTGGAACAAAGGGCTGTATAGGCAGGAAAAAAGGGTGTATAGTTGTCTTTGTACCTGTTTGCATCAGTCCAACTGATGCAGTGGGGGCCATGGGGCAACACTGAATTTAGCCCAACACACACAGCCAAATGAAACTACTGAAGAATGTGTGTAGGTAGAAAAAAAATCCAATTACCAGAGCTGGAATTAGGCCAGAACACCTTCACTAACACCTCTATTCATGGNAAAAAAAAAAAAAAAAAAAAAAAAGAAAAAAAAAAAAAAAAAAAAAGATCCTTAATGACCACAAATGATCACAGACTGTTTTACATCTCTTACAAAGCCAGCATATTCAGCAGCATTACATACTCCAAGGTTAGAAGAATAAAGGGGGAAATAAGTCATAGATTTTTTCCCCCCAAGAAATTCTTGATAGTGTTTGCACTAATTTCAACAGTAAAGAGATTTTCAAAATCAGAATCAGTCCTGTTTAAACTAGAAGCTAACAGTATTGAAAACTTAAGGTGTCTCACTACTCTTTTGCAGAGGCAATCAGGATCTGCTTCTTTTCAGCTAGTATGCATAAAAAGCTTCTTAACCATTAGACTGTAACACTATTACATGAAGCAGAATGGAAACAATCAGTCTCTGAAGATACCTTGTAATGTAGTTCCAAGGAGCAATTACTGCTCTGTCCCAAAACCCACTGAAGTCAACGGAAAGACTTCTGTGGGTCTCACTAGGTTTTACAGCAAGCTATGGACATACACAGAAAAGACACTGCATTTTTCCTTTCTTCTCATGAAGAACTATCAGTTTATATGAACGCTGACTGCTTTTAAGGGTCATGCCTTAATAGAATTTTTATACTTATCTTTCCATCTAAAAAAATGTCCTGTTTCATACACGAACCTTGTAACCTATTCACCCACCAGTTATGCTTTACCAAAACTTTGTTCACCATTATTGCCTACCCTCTCTTAGTAAACTGATTTGTTCTGCAGTCAGCCCTCTTGGCTGTGCAGCAGAAACTTGCTCACAGAAGTACAGAAAAACTTGGTCCTTACAGACTTAACAGCAGCACATAACATACAAAAGCACAATAGAGTAGCTAGCCACTGGATACTTAGCGCTATACTGTATATGCATATAAGACATCAAAAGTATGCTAAGCTCCCTTTGGTATCGTTGTGTACACTTTACACACTGTGTGGCACCATTCATCGTAGTACCTTCTAATCATTTGAGCCACCAAATTGTGTGAACACACGGGCATGATTAATGACAGCAGGTGGCACAGTTGAAGGTTTAAATTTAGAGATCGCTGAGAGATGGACTTCACCAAGAAATGAGCTTATCAGAGTCCCTAAGATGTTAAATATTTTTCTGAAAGAACAAGAAAAGGATGTCTTTTGCAAGTGGGGAACAAAATCCACCTGGAGTTCTGTAACTTCATGCCTACATTTCAAAAGTTAGCCTCAAGATGTATGTAATTGTTTCAACTAAAAGGATCATTGAAATTTGTCCCTTCAAGTCAGATTTTCTGTTCACAGTTTAAGAAAGCAGAAGGACTTAACTATATTTGCTAGGAGAAAAAAAATATTTTGGTGTGGAAGGGGGTGCATAAAATTTACCCCTTTCTTAGAAGTAGCGTATACTACACCTTGATTTATCTTTTTTTCAACAGTATGGTTTATTTATTAAACAATGAAAAACTGAGGTTTAAAATATATATAAAAGTATCTAGGGTCAGACTGTGGTATAAATTAGACAGGAAGCTGCATGTACCTTCTCTTATTCACATACAAACACAGAGATATATCCTCCCTTTCTCCATATTCCCTATTCAGTTCCTTGCCCCTGAAGTCTGGATACACAGGAGTAAGAAGGACTAACTCGCCTTTACTTACCCATCCTCTCCTCAAGTGGCAATGAAAGCGGGTTGAAGGGTTAGGAGATCCTCTTTTTCCCTCACACACTTGGTCATCATTTCTCATTGGAGTTCAATGTTTGCAAGACAGTTCTTGGCATAGTGTATTCTTTTTCTCAATAATTTGCTCATGATATTGCTACTAAAAGCTCACCTTTACTTCACATGAAAATTACTGAGTTGAAACTAAGAGAACAGTTTATATAGATCTACATATATTCCTCAGATTATTTGTTCAAGGAGACATATATTTCTGCTGTCAAACTTACGGTTGGCTTAACACAACTTGGAGCCTTTAGTATTGCTCCAACATGTGCTACTGGTGAAGTTTGCTCTTTCAGAAATGTTATTTTTCACTGCCAAAGCACACATCAATCCTGTGCTCAGCTATGGAAACTTAATGAATGAAAGGGGACCATTTCTGGACTCTGAAGCATTTGTTTTATTTCGTATTCTTTTTTACATTGGCTACTACTCTGAAACACTTCTGCCACTTTAACGGGCCATAAAAAATGACCAAAATCATTGCTGTCCATAGACCCTGTGGTGCTTAAATGAAACACAATATTCCAACCTACATGTTGAGAAGGAACACATAACCTCACTTCACTTCCAAAGCAGCCTAGCATTTGTGCTTCAAATTCTTGCAGAGGAAGACGGTTGTCATACCATGACTTCGTAAGGTTTATCATTAGGGTTATCAAATCTATTTTCATTTCTAGGCTGTCATTGTCACGAAAAAAATCTTGTCCTGTCAACCTTGGCTTGACAGGACAAGAATCACTTAACTGCTAACAGGGCGGCATCTTAACATTGCTCTTCCGGGGCCCTTGTGATGGATCTGAGAAAAGTAGTGGTGAATTTTTAAAGTGAAGCTCCACTCAATTCCCTCTAGCCAACAAAGAGCACTCAAAAATTGAGGTTGTTCTTCATATTTATCGCTACTATTTCATATTTTCTTATAGGGAACAAATATATTAGCACTGACCAGATATTCTTGGCTCAGGTAACATGATCCTTTTCTTACTCTTCATTTGCTATCATCTTACAACCCTCTGAATTCTGAGTTTCATCCACTGAAAATGTAGAGAATTTATAGTTCTTGAAAATGCTTGTGGTGTTGCTTCCTGTCCTTTTTTTTGTATGTTGTTCATTGCATCTACACAACCTTGCTGTTCAAGCTACGGAGCAGATCCATAAGACACCACTTGTAGATGCAAACCATGTACCCAAATGAGTTGATTTTGGCACCCAGATTACTGATGAAATTTATGCTTCATTAACAGATGCCTAAAAAGTATATAGTACACATATTTCAGAATTGACCTCAACCAAGGCAGGGAGGCTGGCTGACCCCATGAAAATACAATTACCTAATGAGAGATTAGAGAGTTTTACTTATTGTATTTAGTATTTCTAGGAAATTATTTTGTGTCATTGTAGCTGTGTCAGCCTTCTTGTTTAAACTATGTTTTAATGTTATTAGAGCTTGCAAGCTAAACTAGTGGAAAGACAGGGAAAGGCAGCACAATTTCCTTTTAGATCAGAGCCAATGTTTCTCTAAAATCTTAGCAGGCTGGGTTTGCCATAAGATCAATGCAGCTGAACATTCCACCTGCAGAATGAGCTCACTGTCTATGCATTGCGCTAGCCCTCTGCCAGCCCAAGTAGTAAGACTCCTGGGGTTGGTCTTGAAGCTGCAACTCCCCACTCTGGAGTGCTAAGCTTTGCTGCCAAGACACCAGGCCAGGTATTAAATGCATTCTTGTTTCTGTTACTTTCCAGCACTCAGAGGACCACATTAGAAAGCGCAGAAAACTTAATTGGAAAGCAAGGAGAGTGCAGAATGCTTAAGGACCTTTTGCAGACAGGAATATTTGTGAAAATAATAATATTAAGAAAAGAAAAACATCAGAGATTTAAATATTCATCTCACCTTGTCCTTACACAGGCATCAAAGCAATTGTTCCTATGTGAAACAAGTAAACATATGAATCAGCACTGAGTAAGCTTGTCTTCAGCCCTACCCCCGTTTTAAATTCTATATGGCCTGCTCTCTCCGGCATTGTAAGGCTTCCATCTTCTGGAGACGAGAACTTTACAAAAACACTTTAGCTTAAATCTCCAGGTACGAAATCTCCTGGGGTATGAATCCACCAAGGACTTCTGATTTGATCTCACTCAGGGCTTTGGATGGGGCATGAGCCCTTCTGTGAATATCTTGGAAACCAGAGCTAAGGGCAGGAACATTGCTTTTAATTAATTGGAGTAAAACTAATGAACAGGAAAGTGAGGTTCCCATAAAAGCAATTTGGCAGGAGGGTTTACCTTAGGTTTTGTAGTGCTCGCAAGGGAAAATGAAAAGACCATTTGTGGTCTTTTATAGAAGAAATAAAAACTTAGGCACCTCATGTTTGTCGTTGTATAGATTGCATGCAAGAGAAATAATGCACAGAAGTCAACCACTGTGTTAAGTCAAGCCTCTCACAGGTTTTCCTAAGATCAAGAGAGCAACCGGAAGGATATTGGGATGCAGCACAGAACTGAGAAGCACATAGGCACTAGGATACATTTGTGCAAAACTGCTTCCTGAATCAGTTAAATTCCAGTCTTTTATTGTTTAACAAGTCTTCTACTTTTAACTGTCTACTTGTTCTGTTACTAGAGAACAGGCTCCTCATATTTTTCAACCAAAACCGATTAAAAAAAAAAAAAGAGGGAAAGCCCTCTATTTGTGGTTATGTGTCTTAAAACAAATACTCTATGCTCTTTAAAGATACCCTATACATGACACTACCTTCAAGACATTCATGTAAGTCAGAGTGAATAAATAGCAGTCATATAACTCCACTATTCACTCTGGAACTGCATTGATTTCTCTATTATGAGATTTTTAAAACTTAAGTGTGTTTGGTATGGAGGGAGAGACTTTCAGTGAAAAATGATTTAGCATGTAAATAACAAACATTAGAGAAATCCAAAACCCCTCACCAAAGTACACGTCTACAACTGTAAACAGCAGTTCCAAGTTTGTTGTGCTTTGATTTGGAAGGGTTCTCCAACTTGAACAATAATTAATCTGATGGTATTGACAGATGCTATTTGTGTTGAACTTTGATATACAGCCCAGCCACAATTTTCTTGTTGGTGGCTTCACAATAGGGTAGTTGATCTGGATACAGACTGAAAGCCAAATGTGTCTCAACACAGTCCTGCAGCATTAGTCCTCAATGCAGAGGGCAGCAGGAAGTTAGAATGTCTGTTAACATTTAAGATACTTGAAAAGAAAATGCATATTGATAAAATTTTGCTATTAACCCTAACGTATTCATCAATTTTCATTTGTTCAAGAACACCAAACCTGCTTTCCATCTGATTTATCTAGGAATGCAATGCCAAAGATAGTAGTGTTTGCACATTAGTGCAAGTACTAGACTACTAAGTAACAATAAGCAAGGTCTTTTACAGTTCAGTCTGGAGCACCTGGTAAACCAAGCTCATTGAACATCAGCAGTTAATCCTAACCTCAAAAAAAAAAAAAAAAAAAAAGAAAC
>VXAV01009429.1:12629-24285 GCA_013399715.1 Alectura lathami | reverse complement strand
TTATCTCACTAAAGAATTCTGTAGTCTAAACCTGAGAATATTCCTTTTCTATAGAGACAAATTTTACATTTATTAAGAAAATATTGGAAGACAAAATGAATCCTCAACAACTCCCAGAAAATTCTGTGTGTCATTTTTTTCTGAAGACCAGGTGGCCCCAGAAGAAGTTAGCTTTCTGACCACATACATCCCTTAAGAATTTGAAGAGAATTTGAATGCTTAGCTTTACATAATGACCATAGATATCTGATTAATTCAACAATGTTTTCACAATTTTAGGAAGGTTCATTTGAAGGTCTGTAAACGTCTTATTCAGACTTCACCCAGGGTAAAATAGCCAAACTGAATAATGACATTGCAACTATAAGGAAAATTGATTCTTAAATATTTTAGGCAGTGTGATAAGATTTGGTTGAATCACTAAGCCTTTTAAAGTGTCCGTATTGACATGACTGTGTCTCTTGAATGGGTTAAAAACTATCAAGCACTGTTAAAAGAATATTTTAAACGTTATTGTTTCAACTCCCCTCCCAACCAGCTGTAAAGGGGCCTCCAGATTACTGTATTGTCCACGGGATTTGTAGAGTAGCAGCCAGAACTAACATGAAACTGAACAATAGCAACATTGTACTTCTCAAATAAAAAATAAAAAAAATAAAAATGAAAAATGAAAAAAAGCAGCTTATGGCCGTGAAGGCAAAAGTTTTGGATTTCGTACATGAGGATTTATCCCTTAACGAGATTCTTTTGAATGCTTTCTGTTTTTTAAAAAAATCAAACCTTCATGTTAAGCTTTTAAAATTGCTTGCTTGTTTTAAATTAGATTAAAGTTGAAAAAGACTTTTACTTGAACTGTTAAAAGCAGTTTATTGACCTAAATAAAAGTGTCTGACTGCAGGAGAATAATATGTGCAACTGGCCCTGACAAAAATTGGTTTATTG
This sequence comes from Alectura lathami, assembly GCA_013399715.1. Taxonomy (NCBI): domain Eukaryota; kingdom Metazoa; phylum Chordata; class Aves; order Galliformes; family Megapodiidae; genus Alectura; species Alectura lathami. The sequence goes on along the minus strand of VXAV01009429.1, from coordinate 23,343 downwards.
TTAACATTAAGGAAGCCAGAAAAATGCTACAGTGTTGCTAAAATAACGCTGTCTGTACTGATATTAGCACTGAAAAATATTAGGGAGGCAGTGAGTTTAATTGCCCTTTTCTAGATTTCAAAGAGGTTATCATAATCAAAAAATTGCTGGGAAGATGGCTCGTCAGCAGGCAAGAATCACAAACAAAGTGGAAAAAAAGAGGTATGCAGACAAAATCAGAATTATCCACAGGGCTGTAGCTCTCAGCTGTCCTGATGTGAAGGCAGAGAAGGTACCTCTCAAGAGGTTTTGGGAAAAAGTGAAGTCCACAGGATGCCACATGAAGGCAATAAATGCCCAAGTGCAGTAGGCACCATGGGGGCATTCTCCAAGTGAGAACAACGTCGCTGACTCTTCAGCTGGAGAACACACTTTCAGTGAGGCCTTTACTCTCGCTTGTGCTTCAGGCATTTCCTGGCTCTTGGCCTCCCACATGAAACAGCCTTGGGCCAGTGTGTAACTGACCTGGAGTACTTCATACTCCTAAAATTTCTGTTCACTAGCATCTGTATTTTATTCTACTGATTACAGAGGAAATAAACACAGTAGAAATATTAGAATGTCTACAAATAGACATGCATTAGGAAAAGCAGCCTCAGAATATCAATGAGATTTGGTTTGTCTGTTGGCACTCACCAGTGAATGACCTGGTGTATTTATTCATATGCAGCAAGACCTAGAAAACAAAGTAATGGTTAAAGACTTTTTAACTGATTTGTACTCTTACTTTTCTCCAAACTAAAGATTATATCTCTTTTGATTAGTTTTTTTAATAGCAGTTTGGGTCCATTTGTGTTTATTTTATTAGAAACACTTTTAGTTACAATATACAACTAAACTGGATTTTTCTATAGGAAGAGATTCTTAATTTTTTTTTTATAAGATCACTTCATTAAAAACATAGCCTGATTAAGAAAAATTTTGTGGAATACATATCTGTACTTCTTCAGAGAAAGATGCTCTTCCTGAAAAATATTTTTATCACATTGATTTATTTTCCAATTATTATCCACCCCCTGTCCAACTTAAAACCCTTAAATCAGAATTAAAATAGCTACAAGATTTATTTCCCCTTTTGGTGAAACTAGGTTGGGAGCAAAATTAAGTAATAGGTACCATTTCTCCAAATAAAATTAGAGATTTTATTGATTTAGGCAATTTCACACCCAATATTTCAGGTATGTTAATATTCTCCTGCTGCCCCACCCCCCAAGATCCTAGTAAAGGGACTTACTCTTCCTTCACCAGGAACACTTTGCATGCCTGACAAAGTAACTGTCTTCTTCTCCTCTCCATTATTAAGAAACTCACAGTGAATTAATATCCTTCTTCTGCTCATCAGAATTGCACTGCATATGCTCTGTTTTCATGTTTAATAGGATAATCCATAGTTAATGTATCATTAATATACAGTCCATTTAATACCTGGCAGATAATTCAAAATTAATCATTGACAACTGCAAGAACAAACAAATGACAAAGTTCTAAATTTATGAAGGGAGGGGGTCAGTGTATTTTTGTCTTTTCAACAACAACAACAAAAAAATTCTTCTGCTCTAGATAGTGTAATGAAGTAAAAGAGAAGTAATCCAATTAGAAAGACATTAGGCATGTAAAGAGCACTATACAGAAAATCCTAAATGTCCAATTTACATTGGATGACAAGGCTAAAACTGCACTGCCAGTATGTGAACTTCGCTCTGACGTCTTTAGTGGGACTCCTGTGGAAGCTGGACCTGAAACCGATAGGTGGATTTCAGCATACCAAGACAGATCTTTTAGATGCTTAGCAACAAACCCTTCCTTAAACATGTTCTTTACTGTGAATACAAATTAAAACTATGTCATCAGAAAAATACCTCTGATTTGGGCCATTTTCTTCTGTCTGTGCGCAGTGAGAAAAGTCAGCAAATTATAAGGGGTGATCAATGGATAAATGAAGACATCTGGACTTGAAGAGAATATAAGAAGCAATAAAAGTATTGTCACATTGAAGGGGCACTTGGATGAGCTGATGAGCTTGCAAACAAGAGATGTGTCTGTGGAATAATGTTTGAATTGGGCTCCTTTTTTTCTGAATGAATGCTGCAGCTGAAAATGTGCATGGACACAAAAGGTGCTTTTCCACCTCAGTGAAAGCCATGTCAGATTAGTAACCGCATAACAGTCTACAAGGACATTCCCACATAAGGGATATTGAAGGATCACAAAGAATATATTGGTATATCTGAAGAGGCTGTCCTATTTATTATTATTTATTTTCTATTATTATCTTTAAGTGGACTTAGATGAAATGAGGGGTGCGAGGGAACATAGTGTCACACAAAAAGAAGGAACACTCTACACTTGTAGTTTTTAGACTACATAGGAAAGAGAGGAATAAGAGTAGAAACTATTCATGTACATTCATCTGATCTTTGGCAGCAGAATCCAGAAATTTCATTTGAGTGCAGTGCCTGATGTTCTGGTAACTAAGAAAAATGCTTTCACAAAGGAAAAAATATTGGAGTATTTGAGGAGAAATACTTTTCAGGTGGCAATAACTGTACAAGTGAGAAAACATAGCCTTTCCATTACAGTGCTAGGTCGAGATTGCCTTGATTTAGATGCAACAGAGCAATGAGACAGTACCAGCAAACACATTGTAAAACATGTCAGAGTCCTAGGGTTCACGGATGCTGGATTTGATCTTTCAGTTGCTTTTCCTTCTATTGATCCATGCAAATCCTGCAGCTCTGATTTACTCTAAAGGCAAGCATTTTGACATCAGGTGGCAAGGCACAGAGAAAATTAGAAAGCTGCACTGTTGTGAAGCACCATATACACATGTCATCATCTGCAGCATTGATGGAAAGCATATTCTTGATATTCAAGGAAGGGTTGCTTTGAACACATTAGCGTGGCTTCCAACAGGATGGCCTGAGCCACCTAGCAGTAGTCCTCCCTAATCAGTGCGTTACCTGCGATGCTGCAAGGTCTCGGCCTCTGCCTGTAATGACGGCTCCTTGCTTGCTGTTATTCTGTGGTGAAGGTCTTGTAGCTGTCTGGTCAAGCGCAGAAATTCAGAACATGAATGTTGACAAAGTCCATTGTAGCTCCTGACATGCCATTTGCTCTGTCCATGCTCTGTTTTTCCTTATGTTGCTAAACCATGGAAAAAAAGCGGTAAAGAAGTATAGCGCGGTCCAGCAAATGTACATCCAATGGCTTCTGCTGCTGTGGCCTACAGTGATGCGATGGCATCTGTGAAATGGCACATTAATGGATACTGCTTTTAAGGTGTACATATGTTACTCTTGTGGTATTTATAAAAGCCTGATTTCTTCTTCTCAGACAGCTAAATGCAAAACTCCTAAATACAACATTTCTGAAGTTCTCTTGACCTTTAAGAGCTAGTAGTATCAGATTTGTCTATAACCATAACAAATTTTTTATAACTTTGAAGAGGAACATCTTCACACTGTTTTTCAGTTCTCTCCCTCATTAAGAAGCTGTTCAATCAGACTCTTGTTTTAGTATGTTTTTATGCAGGAATGCATTTCTAAGGAGAAATCTTTTCAAGTCTTGCTAGTTTAGCATCCATTTTTCAATTTTGCCATCCTTTATTATTTAATATTGTCTTTAAAGCTAAACATTCTGAGTTCAAGGAAAAATATTTATTACTGTAACAGTAATTATCATGAAATCGTTAACACAATTGAAGCCAAAGCATACAATTTTCCAGACAGAGACAGGAAAATAGCAGTACATGATCACTCTAAAATAAAGCTGGAAATGCAAGAGGGATTTCTTCTCCTTGAAGCTCAACTTATTACCTTTTGGGAAATAAGGGATACTGGATTTGAGGTGGGCTTTTTGTTTTCTTGCTTTGATTTTTTTTTCTCCTGGTGAGCAGTAGCTTTCCTGATGTGTGCAGTTTTTCATTAATTTTGTGGTATTCCACATACTTTCCAGGATAGCTCACTCTGGAGACTACTCTGAAATAGTGTCCTGTCACCAGATTTCTTTCTCCCTTCTCTTTAAATGCAAAATTTTTCTCTAATAAGTAATGTATATTCTGTTATAATAGTCTGAGCTTGATGAGTTGCTCCAGGTATTCTTTGTTATACAGCTCTGGCAAAAAGGAGTCATCTGGTGCATACCAAACAAGAAAATAATGTCTCACTAACTTCAAAGGGAGAGTCTGATGCTGCAAAAAAATCTGTTTTGATAGGAATTGAGTTTGATATGTAAACAGCACATATAATCCCAGCTGAAAAAGTGTCTTACTCTTGTCTCCAGACTGAGTCTGGAATTCTTCTCTCATGACTGAAACCAATAGTTACATGTTGAGATGTTTAGACATCTCTTCCATACAAATTACCAGGACTTTTTCCATAGCCCCTGTTAAAAGCAGCTCCATGGCATTATGTATACTCTCTGTCTTGGGCATTCATTCTCAAAGAGAAAGAATGGCTGTTGTAGTTCAACCCAGCAGGCAGCTGTTCCCCCAGTGGGATGGGGGAGAGAATGGGAAAAAAGGTAAAACTCATGGGCTGAATAGAGAATATACAAAATAAGGGATGCACAATGCAATTGCTCACCATTCGCTGACCAATGCCCAGCCACACCTCAAGCAGCAGCAGCCCCCCAGAAGACTTCCCAATTTTATAGTTCATCATGACACCATATGGTATGGAATCTCCCTGCAGCCAGTTTAGGTCAGCTGTCCTGGCTCTATCCCCTCCCAGCTCCTTGAGCACCCCCAGCTCCTCACTGGCAGGGCAGTGTGAGAAGCTGAAACGTCCTTGACTTAGTGTAGGCATTGCTCAGCAACAACTAACACATCGGTGTGTTACCAACGTTGTCATTATCCTAAATCCAAAACACAGCACCACACTACTGGGAAAAAAAAATAGCTCTATCCCAGCCAAAAGCAGGACGGTGGCGCACTTCCTTCTGTGGTCTAGAGGATGTACCTAAATTACTGGCTTAGACTACACTTACAAAACTGAACTTCAAAACAGATAAGAGGCTCCCTAGAGTAAAGCATGTTTCTTGAACTCCAGGTTTTCAAAACTACTAACTACTCTAACAAATTCCACAAAGTGTATGTCCTTTTAAGGATGAGACAATCCTGTGAATAATCAGCTGTGCTTTAGGGTACCAAGTCACTTCCTTGTTTATCTATCTCTAAAGACAGGCTGAGCTTTTGAAATCTTTAATTTGTAGTAATTTCTACTCTGGATAAAAGCCTGTTCTTTTTAATAATTTAGAGGTAGAAAGGTAAAGAACCATGACAAAGGGCATTTTGCTCTGGAAGTAGAAGCAAGCCAGTGCAAACAAGCACACTGATAACCATGAAAAGCATACCCCTTAAATATTCATGTTTATCATAAAATCTTTCAAGGTATTTTTTTTTTTTTCACAAATTTTGTTCTTAGTTTCATATTGTGAGGTTTTATTTATGAGTATTTTCTCTCTTACAAATCTACTGTTCTAATTCTAGCAAAAATCATAGAATTATAGAATGGCCTGGGTTGAAAAGGACCTTAAAGATCGTCTAGTTTCAACCCCCCTGCTGTGGACAGTTTTGCCAGCCACTAGACCAGGCTAGCCATGGCCTCATCCAACCTGGCGTTGAATGCCTCCAGGGACAGGGCATCCACAACTTCTCTGGGCAGCCTGTGCCAGTGCCTCACCACCCTCTGAGAGAAAATGTTGAAACCTGGGCCTTAGCTCTGGCACACTGACTTACCACAGCTTCAAAGAAGGCTTCCTTACATGATTCAGCCTCGTCCATAATGATTCTGTTATGCAGGTGAAAATGCACATGGCATTTCTTGGATCTTTTTAGATGTATCTTCTTGATTTATTACAAACTTTGCCCTACCTAATAAGCATACATAACAAACATATCTTATTAGGTATATACTTCCAGAACTACTCAAAAAAATGTTCACATGATGTGGTTAAACAAACAAACAATCACAAAAAGCAATAAACAAACAAACACGCACAACCAAGCCAGCTCTTCTATACAATGGAAATTAGTAAGTTACTTTGAAGGTAAGTGCATTGTCAGGTGACATTCTAAAAGTTACAGAGGACACTGACAAAAGCTAGTTAAAAGACTGGTAATATCCAGAAAGCTTGAAGAAAATGGTACAACCAGTATACCTTTCAGTTAGACACTTGTTACTCAGGTGACTACAACAGTAATAGAAAAAGTTCTGCATTAGTCATCTTCACTCCATTTACGATTTTTGATCTGTATTAATTTCTCTTGAAAGGAAATTAGCGGTATTACTGACTTCACATTTCTTTTTACATTGCTTTTCTGTAGATTCCCTCTGGGCTCTAAGCTCACTTAAAAGTTATTCATCTGCTGTTAAAAAAAAAAAAAAAAAAGAAAAATCTTTGGCTTGCCTGAAGTTTGTTTGTATTTCTTCTATTGGTTTTCCTTTAATACTATGTTTTTGTGATTATCTGGCATGAGACTGATCAATTCATAAACTCTCAGTTACAAAGTCTGCTTGTAAAAGTACTAATACCTAGAAGTGGACTATTATAGAAGTTTTATCTCAAGTTTTCTAGAGAATACCCTGATTTTTCCCCTTATGGGAAAAATAAGCATTTCTTTTTATTCCAAGTGATCTAGAATACACTTATCTAACAAGCTATTTTTCTAATCTATTTTCTCAAGAAAAAAAAAAAAAACACNTCTCAAGAAAAAAAAAAAAAAAACACATCGGTTTAATAAATAGCAGGACCGGGGCTTGAAATTTAACTCTCTTCTATCCTGATAACAAGCAGTTATACAAATAACAGTCCCAAGCAGCAGAAGTTTGTCACAGCTATATAAAAGAGAGAGTCAGAAGCAAGTGCAAGCTAAAAAGTAGAGATAAGGATTTCTGAAAGCATATATCTCTAAAATATGTGACAATGTCTTTTTTTTGTTCATCATTTGTTACTCTGTCAATGGCTGGAACTATTCACCCACCTCACCACCAGATAAGCACTTCCAACTCAGATCATAGAATCACAGAATGGTTTGTGTTGGAAGGGACCTTAAAGATCATCTAGTTCCACCCCCATCATGCCATCAGCAGGGACACCTCCCACTAGACCAGGTTGCTCAGAGCCCCATCCAGCCTGGCCTTGAACACTGCCAGGGCCAGGGCATCCACAACTTCCCTGGGCAACCTGTTGCAGTGTCTCACCACCCTCACAAGCAAGAATTTCTTCCTAATATCTAGTTTAAATCTCCCCTCTTCCAGTTTAAAACTCCCTTTTAAATCCCCTTTCAGATACTAATAAGCAACCCTAAAAAATAAGTAAGTCACCCAATTTACCAAGACATTATCTTGTACCTTGTAGATACAAATATTATTTGAAACAGAAAAGGTCAGAGAAGTAACATTCCACATAAATGATTCATGTACTAAACAAAGGAAAAAATTAGAAAAAAAAATTATTCTATGAATAAAATGCCTGGGCTGAATATATCTGTAAACAGAATATATCTTGTAAACTGTAAAACTAAAGCTGAAAATTGAACACATTGTCCAAAGTCATTGCAATGTAAATCATTTACTAAGAATCCTGCAGTTCACTGCATGTTTGTCTAACATTTCTAAAAAAAAAATTAAAAAATCTAATTATTTCAGAACAATTTAAATGAAATTACAACATTTCTGACAAGCCTAGCATTCAGTTTTCAGAAGGACTAAGCTAATACCTAACTTCCATGCACTCTCTATAGATTAATGAGTCCACATGTATGGCTATGTATAGATATTATAGACACCCTCTACCTTACTCTGCTAACGATACATATACACAGAGTCCTAACTGTGATCCACCACACTGCATACTTTAGTCGAAATCTTGACATTAAATATTTTGTTTCATACTATGCTGACATTAAGCATGTTTATTCTGCCTTAAAATGTTCCTTTTAAAAATTGTAAAACTGGAAAGTGACTTTCAAAGCAAACACTGTTGATCTGGAATTTAGCCAATATTAGTAAGAAAATAATATTCCAGTACTTTTAATGATTTTTAAATAACTAATGAATGAAGAAGAAAGGAAGCAGGATGATTATTTTTCCATAAACTCTGGCATATGTAAAAATAAATTACACAACTTTAGGTGAAAAATTCAGACATAAGAAAAATGGTTTCAATGACACACTTAAATGATAGCCGGTCTGAACTGGCTCTTTCAATACACATTTTTTCTACTACAAGCGGGAGATCCATTTAAATGTATTTTGTTTCTGTAAACAGCCACATTTATAATATAAATACATGTAAACAGACAATACGGGTCCAGAATTATGGCTACATACTTACAGATAGAGAGCATCTGTAGTAAAATCGATTGATCTGGATTCACTGGTTGTATCTGAGAGCAAAGTAGACTACTTCACTCCTACTGCTCTGCTCACTGAACATTTGTTTGACCTGTTTGAAACAGCTTTAAAATGTTATGGGTCATAATGGCATTTTCTTAATAGCTGCATTAATTTACTTTAGATGTGTGGACACTAAGTTACATGAGATACTAACACTAAAAAAATAATGGTTTTTGGTTGTAACAGTTTATGTTGTAAAAACTTTTACAAAATAGGCTGTTATAAACTATGATTATTTCTTTTCATTAACTTCTAATTCAGCTTTCAGTGGAACGAGTATTTCCTGCCTTGGTAAGGCACAATCAAGAACAGTGCCATTATACTCGCTTTTATCTTCAGCAAAAGTCAGGTCTCACAAGAGCAATAATCAGGTTTTTGCAGAGCTTTTACATCCTTGCCTCAGACTGCGGGATGGACTGGCCCATGCCTAGTACATTCATTCTGGTTTTCTGTTTTCAAAGACTGTTTGACATTACTGAGAGAAAAAAAAATTATTGAAAAACAGTGTTCTGATTTCCAATTGCAGCCACATTACATTTTTCTGCTATGTTTGATTGTGCTCTGAAATTATTTTTATGTATACATATGTACACAAATATAAAATACTTTTAAAACAATCCGCCTCCTTTAAAAAAAAAAAAAAGTAGGAAATTATGGGATAAGTATGCACATATACATATGTTATGAGTATACATACATATATATTTTATGTGTGTATATAAACATATAACCTTGCTACCATTTCATGGTTGAGCCACACCACTAAAGACCCAGGAATGTCCCTGATTTTACTTCAGATTCTGATCTATGAGCAACAGCTGTCCAAAAGTCTGATCACCCTATGCTCCCTTTCCACAAGAGAGGCAGATCCATTTGTGCCAACATAACACATCTGTAGTCTGCCGCCACTTTCCTAAGTAATATCAGTGTAAATCAGATTTGGATCTCCTAATTTTGCTATACAACTATACCTTAGTGGTCATAAAACAATTCCATTGCCTTGATCATGAGATCATCTCTGCCATTTTCTGAAGGTACTTCACCCCCCCACAATTCTTTTTCTGTTTAATGAGATTTGAACATCGTCTGTTATGGAATAATCTCTACCCTGTCTACATATGAATGCTTTCTGATGTTAGTTGCAGCTAACAGAACGAGATTTAGTACAGCATATTAAGCAAAGCATGGAAAACTCAAAGCATGGAAACAAAGTAGAATTCATCTCTGCTCTTACTAGGAAATCACATCTGTGAAACATCTGATTCAATCCTTATCTTATCTTTGAGTAGTTGCTTAAGACAGTCTTGTGTGTCTCCTAATGTTTTTAAAACTTCAGTTAAGACAGAGTTTACAGATAAATGAAGAGATCACTAGAAAAAAATGTTAAGGCAGAGTCTTCTTCATGAATATAGTTAAGGGGGGAAAAAAGTAGTCCCCATCCATCACTGCGCGAAGCAGGACAGTTTCCTCAGACAAAGAAAATGAGGAAGGCAATCACAGCTTAGCAATATCCTGGTGCCTGTCATCTAAACACCACATAATACTAAATAAACATTAAAGAATTAAGATATCTACAAAGTACATTAAAGAAATGTACTTACTTTTTTGGCAGATGTCCTAGTACCCTAAAGTTGCCTGATCATAAAATGATCCAGAGCAATAGTTGCAAACCATCAAGAAAAAATTTCATACACTTTCATAATCTATGGAGTGTTTTGTGACAAGCTGAGGGGAAAACCACTCAAGATATTGCTGGTTGACTAATTGTAAATGTATATCATTTCTTGATGAAAAGAAAAAGGAAATTGTAAGAGGAATAAAAAAAAATCTTCTTTTAAAATCAACTCCATTCTTTATCTTGTTATCTATTGGTAAAATCTCCTTGTGTCANAAAAAAAAAAAAAAAAAAAAAAAAAAAAAAAAAAAAAAAAAAACAACAACAACCATAAAATGGAAATCCAAGTTACAATTATCTGTTATGAATATTGAATGTATGCACACAAAGTTTTTCACAAAAGTAGTATGTTGAATATTTTAAAACATGTATACGTATACTCACTTCCAGTTCTTGGAAGGCTTGGAAAGGAGGGAAGAATATCAACATGTAATGATCCTAAATCTTATGTGGAAACTTTCACACAGATGACATATTTGATTTCAGGAAGATTTTTCTATTAGTCTTTTAATTGCTTTAGGAAATATCAGTACATGCAAATAAAAGTGGTCTGTGATTACATATCTCCTAACTGAGCACAGCTTTATACAGCTTAGAAATG
>VXAV01009429.1:1784-12569 GCA_013399715.1 Alectura lathami | reverse complement strand
TATCTTTTAATAGAGTTATGAAAATATAACAGTTAAGAACTGGACTCAAACTGTAGCATCCCATTCATTTCAAAGTATATACTTGCAGCCTTAAGGATGAGCAGACTAATGCATTTACTCAAAACACAGGAAAACGTTCTAACTGTAGAAAAATATGAGCAATTAAGCATTATTAGAAGCATTTAAAACAAGAGCACCAAATTCTTGGCTTCGTTACCTTCTTTCAATTCTACTAAACATGAGGAGAATATTTTGTTGGATTGCAATGATAAAGTCTCTTAACATGTCTTGGTACAGGAATGATTTTTAAAAGATTTACCATTACAAACCACTGAAACAAGTTTGCTTATTCTGTTTCTTTTTCACCTACAAGACACATCTTCATGGTTTTAAAATAAATAAGACATAAATAACAATAAGACTAAAACTAAATAAAACAATATGTATTATCTTATTGCATATGCATTATCTTGATTGCTTTTCAAAGGATAGCTTGCTTTGAGGTTTTTGGCTCACATTTATACAAAGCTCTCTTCCATATTTGTGCATAGTAGGAAGGAATCCACAAGCCTGGGCTTTACTAACTGCTGAAAATCTGAATCTTCAAGTCCATCAGGACTCATAACTGCTAGTCTTCGTAAGGCTGCCTAAAAAATAAAACAATTTTAATACAGTTAAGATTTGACAATTGCAGGAATCCGTCATAACAATCTCCACATAGTAGCCAGGACCTGAAGCTGACCAACTCAGTTCTATGGACACTTTCACCAAGTTAATCTCTCACTGCTCTCCCTGTCTGTCAGATGATTTCCCCCTCAAAATCAGCTATTAAATGACAATTTTTTTCTGGGCACATTACTCCTGGGCATGAGCAGCAGGGACTGCAGGGTATTAAAGGAAAAAACACAGAGGTGACAACCAGAGAACTTCAAATGTAAACCTCTCTGATCTGCTGCGTGTCTGTCGCTGCCTCTTTGTATCTCAATTCCCTTCTCAGCTTTTATGGTATTTATGAGAACCGTGGAGCTGTCTACCTTAGAAAGTGTCTCACACTAAAGTTTTATGTAATGCCTATAACACAGAAGAGGCAGAAAGCCTCTTCTGTAGCAGAAAGAAGCCATAGACTTCAAACCATTTGGGAACAAATACCACTGCCAGATTTTCAGATTATAAGACTGTGTAATACAAACTGCTTTGATGATATCATTGTCTTTAACTTCTCCCTTTCTAAGAAATTAATTTTTCTCAACAGATAAAAGTATGTAATTACATAGCTTCTAGCAACCTAACACTATAGATGCAACCAAACAGCAGGCTGGCTTTCTTCAAGAACAAAAATCATCTTAAAGCTAGTAAGGTGTGATAGTTGTGATCAGCTGTCCTTGCAGTGTTTGTCATGCTACATTAACACAAGAGTTAATCACCTGCTTCCAAATACACAAAGATTAAAGAACCAAGATGGAAATACCAAGCCGTACAGGCCTTTAGACTTCAATGACAATACCTATGAGCCTGAAGCAGTGTATATCTGTCTCAAGCACAGGATTTTTGCCACGTTTATCAGAAAGTGTCATCGGGCAGTTGCTAAAATATTAGGAGAGGCAGGAGCACTGAGACAGGCAGGTAACATCTCAAGCACTAGGTATGAATTCAGGGAATGTGCAGCACAACTTCAGCGAGACAGGGCAGTAGAGAGGTCACAGCCTGGTTTGCTGCTGTCATCCTGTGGCCTCTGCTCAAGACACACAATGTTACCCTGCCTTCTCAGCACACACGCAGAATGACCACAGCATTTCTTGAGCTCAAATTCAAACCTTCTTCATCCTGAATGAGTCCTGCTTAATGAACAAAACTTCTCAAGTGCAGTACTAAGCTAGGCATTAGTCAAAGCTACAATAATCAAGTTTTATTGTGGTATTTGAAATAACATTACGTAAAAAACCACTGTCGAGCAATCTTTCAGTCTTCATTCATCAAAATCTAGCTCCTAACCGTAGATCACTCATGTCCCCAGAGCACTTTCTTCTCACGTTATTCTACATGAAGTTACCCAACTCCAGCAGTTGGCTGGGGCTCAAAGTCCATGCAGTGCAGGGCCAGCAGCTGGGATTTTTCTCCTGAGTAGTATTAACCTTCTGTTGGCCATTCCTTTCCTGAGCTCTATATTGTGCTAGAGGCGCAGACAGAAAAAATGGACTGTAGTGAAAGTGAATCTCCATTATTCCCTTTGGCCATTTTACTTAAACATTCTCATACACTCATATATGTCTGTGTGAATGTGCCCAGATAAATGGCTACCACCTCTGTGATTACATGGCTTATTTCAGCAAAGATAGCATCATCAGAGAATGGAATTTAAGAATTATTGAAACCTTAGATTACAAAGTGCTCCAGTGAAATTTTTGACTGCTCAGTCATTTTTACACTTGAGCTTAAATCTTCAATTACAGGAAAAATAATTGACACAGTAAAGTATTATACTTAAGAGGAAAAGCAGGAGCCCCTGGCATGAATTTAAAACGTTTTTGCAATACTTATACATTTTGAAATCAAAAGGGCTGTGTTTTATGCATTTTTCAGGATAAACATGAAAGGATGATAAAAAGATACTTACCAGGCATGCCACCAAAACAGAATCGCTGTTATTTCTTTCAGTTGGAGATCTACAAAGTTTAATTAGGCGAGGAATACCTGAACACACAAAAGAGTATTGGGAGAAATAGTTTAGAAACACAAATTACTTATTTACTTATTCAGAGCTAATTAAAAAAAACAGCATTTATATTTTTATTTTTATCTTCCATACCAGATATGATCCCTAATGCAAAATGGCTTGCAAATACGTAAGGGACTCTCCATGGAGCTAGGAGTTCATGATTAACGGTTGTAAACCACAAACAAAGAAATGCATTGTTTTTGCCCTTTACAAACATCCAGCCAAAAGAACTTGTTGCTTCCCATTAGATTCATCACATCTGAACTTGCAGGGATCTAAGTTTTCTGTCTATTGTTCAGTCCTGCACAACACTTTAATTAAAGGAGTGTGGGAGGTAGCACCGTCAGTTGTCACAGTCTGCCACAGCTATGACTTGAGTGGAAGCTGCACCTCAGGTTCCTCTGGGAATTTAGCACAACCTCACATTCTGAACAAATTTTACAGGGAACCTATTCCACAAACTATACCAAGTGATGCTAAAAAATAAGAACTTCTCCTTGACTGGCAGATCCTCACTCTTTTTTTTGGTTTGTCGTGAAGTTAGTGACACATCCTTACAGCTGAGTTTTACGGCTGCATCTGCCACTTCAGGATCCCGGCTGAGTCGTGCCAGCGTAACTGCAGATTTCTGTTGGACTCGCTCACAAGCAGCAACTTCTGCTGAATTTCCTGAAGATGATTTTTCAAAGAGCATTTCCATTAGAAGTTGAACACCTGCAAGGATGTAAGAGCCATTTTTAGCCTCTCTCCAACAACAACAAAAATAAAGAAATAAATCTAAAAAGTAAAGGGGAAAAAGCAAATTAGGTAAATACCATCATTGCCTGATTAGGGCATGAAGAATGCATAACTGTGGGCTGCAATTTTGCCATCAGCATTTAGACACGTCTGATCTGTGGATAAATTTGTTTTCGCTAGGAAAGTACAGAACTCCAGAAATAGAAAATGCACTAACTCTTTCCTCTTCCATTCAGTCTGCTTTAAAATAGCCTGACTGCAGTCCAGGAGTCAGCATTTGTGAAAACTAAACACAGTTCTTTAATTGCTTCTAAACTAACTTAAAGGTAGTTGCTAACCTAAAAACCAGGAGGAACATATTTCAGGTTTCTATAAGAAATTTCCTTTTAATGAAAAGAAAGAAAAGGAAAGTAAAAGTGGAGTTTTTTTTTTTTTTCTGGTTTATGTATTTTTAAGCAAGGCTTTAAGAGCTTCCATCTCAAACTGTATGAAACAATCCACATTCTAAATACCCTTAGTGAGGGAAATGATGAAGTTCTGCCTCTTGAGGTTTCCTGTGCGACTGCTCTTCATTTCGGAAGAAACAATGTCACTCATGTCAAAATGGATTTATCAACTTATTGTTGCCTTGTAGGAGTTGATACTCTTTTTGTTGCAGGACAAAACCAGAGACTGTACTGATTTATATTTTCTAAATTATTTTGAATGTAAGGACAATTATGTGCTATTAAACTCCATATGCCAATAGGAAATTCAGATTACTTTAGGTAGCATCAGAGGATTTTAACAGTCAGAACATTTGCATAAATAATTAAGAGAATTAACACGAGAATCACTCAGTGAGATAGTAATAAATTGACATACCAAAAGAAGTCAAAGCTGAGAAGCCCATCTAGATGCTATAAGATTTGAAGGCCCTTCTCAATATCACATATGTAAACCTGGCTTCTGATTGGCATCTAATTATTACAGTATTAGGCAGAAACAAGAAGCTGTTATGTGCAAGATGAGTGCCAACCCTTCTGAAAAGCCCAGGGGCAAATGCTTCTATATGAACTTGCATTAAGGAGTGTATACGCAAACATTATCACATACACACTTGAACTGATTATGTGTTTCACTAACGAAGGACTAGAGAGGACACTTCCGGTTTCTTTGGGAGAGAAAATGGGCTGTTTGGAATTGTATGCTTCTTTTTTTATTACTTTTAGTGCAAATCATGCTCACGGTTCACCAGTGGCATGAACATAAACAGATCCAATACAGTCTCTGATGAATATGCAATGCCTTGCCTAAATTCTTTCACAGCTTTTTGCAAGTGGTAAGAGCAATGTCCTGGTCCTACACAGCGCTTCACGCTTGACTGTCTTTTCATGGTCTTTCTGCACTTGTGGAAACATGATCAAACATCTTTCCCAGCAAACTGGTTTTTGGTGTGCTTAGGGAAACAGATACCCAAACTACATAATTGACCTGTTAATCACTAAGGAATGAAAAAGTTTCCAGGATATATCTGGACCATGAGTGCTAACATCAGAAAATCAGAAACCAAGAGCACAAGTTGAACAGACAAATCGCCTACAGGGTATCTTCTATCAAATCCTGATTTGATTACAGATACTTAGGGTCCTGGGGAATGTCAGGGTCTTACCAAGTGTGTCTGGAAAAGACTCCAGGGAGGGAAGCCTGTGTGCCTGCACCAAGAGGTCCAGAAGCACCTCCCCAGCCTCCAGGAGCACAGTGAGCATTGCAGTAACCAGCATACGGACCAAAATGAACCCTCTCAGGACTACCCTATTGCTCCCAAGGAACAATGAGGTTGTGTAATGTACCTGTCTTTTTCTCCTTACTGTACTTTCTTCTGCATGAGACAGGGAAGTCACATAACTGGTAAAACAGAGTGCATCTGCAATTAAAATGCTTTGATATCAGCACCTGCCCACCTTAGCAAGGATACCAAATGCACCACGCCTCTGTACACAAACAGATTCCATCAAGCAAATTAGTTGCACCTGATCCTTGCCAGTCATATTTGTGTGCACAGAACTCAAATTTTCCACTGAAATGCAAGAAACACCTAAATCTGATGTTACATAGGAACAGACCATTTCTATTTCAAGACCCACTTCTACACAGGTTCTTTCTGAAAACACTTCTCCCACCTACAGCCATTTTTGAGATTCAAATGGATCCAAACTCAAACCATTCATATCCAAATATTAATTTTAAAACTGTGGAAAGGATATTCCTAGGACAGAAAAGGCAATACACGTGAAACTTCATAGTAATTGAATATCTCCCATTAGAGCGTGAGAGGGGAAAAAAAAAATCTTACAATATTTCTTGGCCATGAAATTGCTGGTAGGTGTATTACCCAGGCAGTTAGGTCTTCCTATATCCTCATCCACAGAACTATTAACCAAACTTGTAAGACTTCTTCTGGTTGGCCTATAACAATTCTTTTCAATATCACAAATTTCTCACAATATGATATTTAAAGGACTGTGGAAAACTGGGACCTGCTGTACAGTAATAAAAACAATGCTTCAAAATTTGTACTTCTGAATACTTGTGAACAAAGTCATATCAAAACTATACATGGCTCAGTACCAGATATCTTTCAATGTGCAACAATTGCCACCTTACAGAACGTACTTACATGAATAAAGGTTGTTGAAACACTTCACAATACCTTGCATTGTGACTACAAATAAGTCACACGCACACAGTCAGCGATGGTGCCTTACATGCAAAGTTTTCTAAACCTGTGGTAATTTATTTCAATTATATGGAACCATCCCAAGGACTCATTTTGCACCCTGCAGCAAAATGCAATATCCAGCAGAGACAGGATGCAGAGTGAAGAATTATCAGTGAAGCCTTTCTCCTTCAACTTGTAAATACTCCTTTCCTTCCAAACATTCTCCACAAACACATTCAGAATGTAATTCAGCTAAAATACATACCATTTCCTTGCATCATTTCTGAAGCACATTGGTCCAAGACAGACATGTTTGCCAATATTGTTACCACCTGTTTTTAAAAAGAGAAGGAAGTACTAAGTTTGGCCTTACAATTCAGAAATACTAAATAATACTGTGGTTTTTAAAACTGGTATGGCATAGATATGGCAAAATCAGTAGAATTAAAAAGCATACTTGTAGATGAAGTCTGTTCCCACCTCTTATCTCTCTCTTACATATGACGGATAATTGAAATCCAGACCAAGAAACATTAAATGTCTTTTTCTCACACTACTATACTCATGCATAAAAGCATGCTGTAGAGTTCTAGTCAGCAAAAAAATTCTTTGCTCAAGTCAGAAGAAAGAGGAAGATAAGCATTTATAAAGAACAACCAACCAAAACCCTGTAGTCCCTTCAAAGAATTCAGCCAGGAGCAGCCCTCCCTCAGAAGTTAGTGCTGCAGTCCCATCCCCACCCAGGCAGCTCACAGGGCAGGTTAAGGACCAGCACATAGTGTACTTTCAGGAATGGTATGCTCTTGCTACCTTGGTTCAGGGTTCAGCTGAAATGTTGAAGAATCCTCAAAAAGGATTTGGAGTTCTGAGACACAATTCAAAAGATCATGTAAGGAATGCTTCTCAGTCTTATTGAAGCCACGGAACATGCGCGTGTTAGAGCACAGTTCCAGATGGAGCTGTTCTTAAGCATTTGCACTTTCCCAGAGCTACGGCCAAACTTAAGTTCTGTACCACCAGAACCACATTGTCAGATCCTGATTTATGTTACTTCTTTTCCAAAATAGCATTAACCATTTTCAAGATTAGGTGCAATGCAGTAAGCCATTCACAGAGCCTAGATCATGCAAGGCTTGTTAGCTTTCAGGCACCCATTCCCTTCACTGATATCACATTCTTTCATATATCCTGCAAGACAATCTTTTATGCTTTAGCCTTCAAATAACTTGCTTCCTGTACACAAATGCATCTCAACATTAACAGCAAATGTAAAAGACAAGATAATAAATATTATGTGTCATTAGAATACAAAATAGAAATAATATTTTTTCTTAAAAGGTTCCTATTGTCTCGATTGTAGTTGAGAAACACTGATCAGCCTCAAAAGTAAAGATCTATTTGAGAACCGGTTATCAGCTTTGTAACTGTATAGCATTTGTTCACAGACAAGCAAACTTCTTAGACAGATGTAAGCAGACCAAATCGTGATTCTGATCTCACTTTGCCATTTTAATAACAAGGATGACTCATTTTCAATGCTGTGACATAAAGGTCTTTCACTTTCGAAGGTAGTGTTACAGTGTCATCTCTCTGAATAAATATATTCACTTAGGATGCAAATGAGTTGCTGAAACTCTAAAGAGTGACAGGTAGAAATATGGTAACTCAGTATATGCCTATGTATTTATTCCATATTAATTATTAACAGTGTTTCAGGCAGAGTGTATATGTTTTCCCATTCTAAATTATATCCTGTTAATGAAAATTGCTTCCTCTATGCAGAGTCTGTACCCCATGTGGCTCTCTAAGCCACAGATGAAGAATTCAATTAACCACAATTTGAATATGTGCCAATTATTCCACTGCTTCAAGTTATTTTGTCTAATAAGTATTTTCATATGTAAAAATATTTTGTGTATATCTTTTGACATCAAAAATTATTTTCATGATGGTTGAATCCGTACTTCAGACTCCTTTGTATTGATTACATAGCCCCTTTATTTTGAAATTGGCTTATGAACTAGCCTAAAGGTTTTGTACATAACCTTGTGCAGAGATTCCTCCCATCGATAACTGGCAGGTTCTGCTTAAATTATCTTTTAAGATCCTGGGACTCTAAAGGAAGATAAACTATAGATTAACTCGCTCCATATGGACAGATTTTCTTTCCCAAAAGTGTCATATTTTCCTGTGATCTGAATAACGTAAACACAAAATAGCGCATGTAAACATATAATAGGCAAGCTGAATAAAGAGTTGACTTTAAACTTTGTATTTCCATTACATCTGCCTATTTTAGAATTCACTATATACAAAACTTACATAAAAATTTCCTATGTAATAAAGATTAAAGTTCAAGGAAGTACAATTCTAAAGATAAACTCTTCAGAGGAAAACAGACTTGTATGTAGATCCAGTTTTCTTCGAAGAGCAACACTTGTGAGTACTGGTATTAATGAAGCAAGATTTCCTTTGGATTTACAGTTGATCATAAACCATAAACAGAACTTTTACAGTGGCATCTCTCCCACTGTAGATTCTTTATGTACAATGATGCATAGGCTTATGCTACAGTCTCTGTCTCAGCCTCTCTTTTCCCATTATCTGTCCCCAAATTCCACAACTCTTAGGCAGGTCTCACAAAAAAAATTGTGAAGCCCTGGTGAGTCGTTCAGTTCAGTTCAGATGGTATTGCTAGGCATGGAGCCTACAAACAGATAAAGATAAAAGTGATTGCCATGGGGAAAATAAATGAAAATTATGAGAAAAAAAAATATAGATGAAAATTATTAGTAAAAAAAGTAGGTAATGAAATCTCTTACAGAAGTGACAGAAGTGACAGAATTTTGAAAGAATTGATAGAATTTTTAATTCTTTAAGAATAGAAAATATTTCCCATCGGACCTCTAGTATTTCACTGCAATATTTAAAATTCCTTTTTTAATTATTATTTTAAAAGAAATATTTCAAACAATATTACTCTCCAAGACTATAAAGGATTAGCACATGGGGTAATTTAGGATTCTTGGAATTTCTCTGGATTCCTAAGCCATGCAATGAATTTGTAGCTAGCCCAAAGTACAAAAAAAGGCTGCCCTTGACAACAGTAAACACACAACCTCTGATGATCTGCTGGTGCAATGGCACCAGGAAAGCCTGTGCTGAAGCCTGCGAATTCCACCAGCCCCTAGTGATACATTGAAATGTGGAATTTGCAGACATGCTATTAAGCAAAGACTAAGATTTTTGGACTTTTTTTTTCCAGATGGAAAAACAAACACACACAAACAACAACAGGAAAATTAAAAAAAATACCACAAAACATTACCTCATCACATGGGGAATTTTTTTTTAATGTCGTATCTGATTTCAGAACCTATTGCCAAACCTGCGGCAGGATTCTTAGTGCACTGCCTTAGAAATCATGTACTGCAAGCACCGATCCCATCCAGAAGTAATGCACTGCCTCAGTCCCTCTATGTGTACCAAGTAGACCTGTTCTGGAGCTAGATCCTGACGCTTCCATCTCTGGTACCTCTACTGTAGCAGATCACTCCAATAGACTAACCCAAGATAAGTCCACACTGTGGTCTCCACTATCCAGACCAACCAAAACTTTCAGATGTTCCCTTCTGGCAGGAGGACTTTGATGAATCTGTGGCTGCAGCTTTCTCCGCAGGAACTGGCAGTCCTAAGACCATGGACAGAGGCTAGCTGCTGAGTCAGGGGCTCAGTCTAGATCTGGACACAGCAGGGAATGCTGCAGAATTCGGAAGCTTTTCAACTCATAGAGTGTATTGAAAGAGAATTATACAAAATAACTACACAGGTATAAAAGAAATAAAAATCCATAAACTCTCCTTGGTGCTTAGATAAGCCATCAACATGGAAACATGAAGCATAGGAAGAGAAGGAGAAGGAGAGGCTCCTGCTGTAAAATAAACTTGTTGCTAAACTATTTAATACTCTTACATAGACAGACATGTTTTTTGGATTCTGCTCAGAGAAGCTAAAATGACTGACCATACAATTCAGATCTTTCCATGTTCAGTCACTAGTTTGAAACCATGTCTGTCTTACTGTGGTTGAAACCACGGCTCTGTGTCTCATTCTCTCACCATCAGAAGAGAATGAAATGCTATATTTCAAGGTAAAAAAAAAACATTCATGACAGTTTTGGACCAGCTGAAAAGTAAAAATATATTTTTGCCTGTTGAGAGAAAGAATTCCAAGATGTCGATCCTAGTAGCAAGAGTGGGTAGGGCAAAATAAGTAGTAGTCTACGTCCATCTTTATGTTTATCTAAATTTATGAATCTTTTTACATTTCTAATTAACTTTCACAGTAGAGCTTGCTTCTCCATAAATAAAAAAACTTTTATGAAAAAACAGAACTCAGGATACAAGCAGAAGACAAGTTTGGCCACAAAGAACCATTAAAATGCTCAAGCTGACTTCCTGTGTTCACAGGATATTTAATTTCATTTATCCAACTGTTCTTTTCTGTAAGATGTAGTTCAGTAGCATCTTTAAGCATGGCTTTTTGTCTTGATGCAATGTAATATAAAACAGTGAACTCATCACTCCCCTTGATATTTTTTCTCCTGTGTTGGTTTATAGTGCCTAACTTT
>VXAV01009428.1:22310-37387 GCA_013399715.1 Alectura lathami | reverse complement strand
GGGCGCTGCTGGGCTCTGCCCACGGAGGGCACCCGGCCTGCAGCCCCTGCTGCCAACACCTTGCCATGTAAAACCAATACACAAGTAAATACTTGTTTTTCATCATAAACACATATGCAGAATCAATGTTCTTACCATTTTCATTTAGCTAATAGCAGATTCTTCTAGGGGTAATAGGAGGATCTACAGCTGAAAACACCAGTGTTATTTGTAATTACAGTTGCTTGGAGGAAAAGACCTATGATATAAACACAACTTCACAGATACACGAATTCCAGCATATCTGTGAGGCTGTGGGAACTCTCGGCTTAGGCTGGCTTTGTTGCACAGCTAAGGCTTTTTTTCCTCAGTAAAAAAAACAACATGGGCACAATCTACTACAAGATAATTTACTCAGAACATGGAAAGTCAAGCTCGGCATTTGGTTTGACTGACAAAATTACACAATGAATGGAAAAGGTAATTCAAATGTACAAGATAAAAAATTTGTGAGAATGAGAAAGAAGGTGGCCACCTGATGCCCACTCTCAGAGCTAGATCAAAGGACTTCTCTCGCAGAGACAAGTCACAATAGCTGTCACTATTGCTTTCTGAAAAATCTCATAATATTCTATTTTAAAATTTGAAATTTCAGTACAGGAGACTTTCGAAATCCTTTAACAATCAAAATACTCATTCTGAATAGTAAGAAGACAGCTTCATTTCAATAACATTGAAACAGTTCACTAAGATGTGGTTGAGTCTGTTTCATTTTATAAAAGTTGAAAGCTCTCATTTCCAACATAAATTGCCAAAATAGTTCAAATACTTTTCCCTTAGAAGTTTTACTAAAGTAAAAATAAATCAATAAGTACATAGCAGTTTATTTATTTAGGTGGTCATGACATTCACGTTACGTCATATGGCATGATAACAACCAAAACACTTTTGTTATTGTAGTACGACTTGGTAATTGGCTTGAAATTCTTCGTTTAAACACGAAAACATTCATTTGGTTACCAGCATTTTAATGAGCATGAGTGTGACAGACAACTCCTGTCGGATGGTCTGTTACCAACTTCACTGAGAGCACACTCCGCTCCTTAGCGGATGGGATTTTAGCTCTGTGACACGCAGTTCATGGAAGGGTGACACCCAAGTTACTCGCTGGCAGAAATCGTGCAAATGTCAGGGCTCTGAGCATTTTGCATTAAACTCTTGAAGAAAGCATGAATTTCTGAGCCTGGCGCATAAAGACATGCTGATGTTCTAAATGTCTGTTTGTGCTGATATTTTAACTGCTAATTTCATATTTTAGTAGAGTGCAAATTGCTTAACATACATATATTGTAAAATTATGGGATAAATGGCACAATACTTAGATCAGAAACAACTTTGTTCATAAGCTGAAATCCAGGAAATAGTAAGATTAAGGCTGCACTTTGATTCAGAGGTCTAACAGAAAAGCTATGATAAGAAATATAGGCAAGCTTGCTTCTTCTAAACGCTTACATTCACATATGTGTCTTCTGAATACATACAAATATGTGTATCCATTGTACGATTTTAGGAGGAACTCCTGTTAGCAGTAAGCAGCTAAGATTTGTTTCTGTGTCAGATATCCTGGATATTGGTTCACATGTCTGGAAACAGCAAGGGAATTACCTGTAGTATAAAATTATCAGGGAAAAAAAAACTTATAATTTTTTTTCATTTTTTTTTTTTTTAAATACCTCCAGGTGATTAGGAATGAGTAACAAAGTACTTCAATTTAAACGCCCCTAAAAATTCTAATTAATAAACAAGATTGATTGTTGAATTGGTTACTATGTATATAAAACATGGTAGATTTTTATATAAATGCATTCAAATTGCACGCTGCCAATACACCTTTAATCTCTTCTTGTTTTTGTCTCTTCTGCATGCCATCATTAACCCATGCTGACGAGATAAAAGAAAAAAAAAACACACAGAAATTACTTTCATTTGAGGAATAAAAATAGCAGTAGGGAACTGATTTCTAATGCATTTCTGAAGCTGGACAAAAGACAGCATGGACAACATACTGCCTGGAACAGGCTTTATCATGTGAAGTAGTTTAACTTTCATGTACTTACACAATTAGTGAGAATTTATAAGGAGAAGAATGTAGTCTGTTCTTTTTATTTATTTATTTATTTCCCCCCCATATTTCTTAATCCATAATAATGATACTGGCCTTAACATCTTCCAAAGAGGGCATCCTGGAACAACAGGAAGGGTCAGAGAGAAGACATGAGAAAATATAAGAAATAATACAGAAGGTTATCATAGGATTTCCATGGATCTGCTAATTTCCCAAAGGGTCTGGGACAAACATCAGGGACATAGATGTACCTAAGCAAGACAGGGACAGTCTTAACATAATTACTTTGCACATTCTTCTGTAACCATCATTCCAGCTAAGAACCCTCTTGCTTCTCTTCCTCTGTTTTGCTTCTTACAAAACTCTGGGCAGCATCCTAACTGAAGGTCAACTTGGAAGAAGCAGAGGAACAACAAACAAGTTAGAAGTATGAAAAATGCCTTAAAAAGCAGCTTGGATGGGGCGAAGGTGACCGGTCATCAATTTCTAGGACTTCCTTATTTTTACTGTTTATTATGAGAGATCATATTATCATATTGTATCGTATTATGTTTATTATAGAGAGATCATACATGAGGGAATTCCATTTCATTATTCATGATTTGTACTTTCTTTTACTCACTCTTCTGCAAGTTTAGAAATGTTTGCTATACTGCTTTCCCATTACTAATGTTTCTTTTCTGTTCTGTTGCAAAATAACAATAGGTCCACTGAATACTTTCTTGCTACAACGTCTTGGTAGCTGAAGATTTAAGAACTTGACTATTCAGCCCAAGAGATCAATCCGTATTTAATACAGCTTTCTTGTTGTGCAGGCTTTAATTAGAGGACTGATACATTTATTTTTTGTCATTGCCTTTGTAGATACCATCCTTTAGCTTTACCCTACAAATTAGCATGCAGACGCTCTGGCAAAGCATACCTTGGCAGCATTTAAAAGGATGTCGGCACTGAATTAGCCTCTGGGTCGCAGAACTTTCCCTTCCTGAGAAAGGGAAAGGTTACACCGAGGCTTAGGGAACCGTGTGCCATGTTTTTGTTACCATTTCTAATGGACAGCCAGAAGACAGAGAAGGTTATGTGACAGCTAAAAACACAGTTCAGACATGTTCAACCAGATTTCCCTTCGAGGCTGGAAGTCTTCCCAGTGAGATCGATATGGCTGCAGCTGAAGCAACAATAATTTTTCATGCAGTGAAAGACTACCACACATTCCAAGGCTGGACTACTCTGACCAAATTACATGGCATTAATGACATGTCACTGGGCAACAACCTGAAAGCACCTACAAATTTTTTCCCTAAAAACTTTGTTACCTCACATGTGTGCTCGTACAACACCTCCGGTACCTCTGTAAGTGGTTACTGTATGACTTCTCAGTAAGTGAGATTGGTTGGAGAAATACCAAAGCATTTGAATTAGCACGATTAAGAAGAGAATGAGAAATTCGAGACTGAATTCTGAAACTCCGGAAAGTACTAAGGGTGTGGGAAGGATTCTAGTGTTTGGCTAGAAAAAGAATAGGCCCCGTATTTAAAAGAAGAGAGGGAAGAATAAATCACAGCACGACGCCCATGAGATGATGAACTTCCTGGAAAATGAACTTGCACAAAGAAGAATTTTTGTTAACCCATTAAATTTCTCTGTCCTGGCTAGAAGATCCCAAACCACAGGTTATGACAGACGTCTACACATAGCTGTTTCCTGTGAATCAGTGCCCACTGCTTCAGCTTTCAGCCAGACATTGCTCACGCCACCACAAAGGAGGCCACTTTCTGCCATTTGCCCCGGATGCTCCTCTCAGTTTATGCTCCCTCTTCAGGGCTGCCGTTGCAGTACATGGTAACACGTCTCCTGGCCTGCTTTCCCAGAAGGCAGCCCGAGACTCATCACTCCTCACACACCAGAGTGCTCTGCTGCGAGTTTCCTCCCCAGGCTGCCAAGAACATCAGATGAATTGGATTTGCAGAAACCAGGACTGCTCGGCCTCCCGCTCGGGGCAGCCCAGTGCTGCTCTGCACAGACTATACGTTTCTTCCAGCTCCCTCGGAGTGGCTGACTCACTGCAGCCTCACGCAGTCTGCCTTTTCTCTTTACGTCCCACACAGGCAGCCGCTGTTGCCAAGAGCTGTCCCAGGAGCAAGAATCACCTTGTCTCCAGGGCAGCCTGCTCTGCCCTGCTATCTTACGGCTGCTGTGGTGATGAAGCAAGCACAGAGTTGTCCCTGAGCCTGTGCCCCATGCCTGCTAGCATCAGCGTGCAGAAGCAAGCTGGAACAGTGACACGTTAGCTGCGGGAGGGCCCAGCTACATACAGCATATTTGAGAGTGAGGCAATTTTCTTGAGAACAGATGTTCACCCTTTCAGTCGCTCGTATTACTGCAGCTTTGACCGGGGTTGTCCTTTCTGTCAGGCATCTTTAGACCTAGCACACATCACAAGCATCTTCCACATCAAGAAACTAACAGGTAGTCAGGGACTCCAACAGAGCAGAAAACAGAGCTTTGTCCTCGCTTAGCAAGACAAAGGAAAACAAAGAAGCGGAAGCTGTACAAACATGTACAAAAGTTACATATAAAGCCAATAGATTTAATGCAGGGAGGAGTAAACTACCAGAGGACAAACTGCTAATGATACATTTAGTTCCTCATCCCCTCAAGCCTTCAGACCAAATCCACCTGGCTTTGGAAAAGACAACCTTTAAGCTTGCTGCAAAATTAGCTGGATGAAATACTATGGGCCATGTTACACAGTAGGTCAAACTAACAATCTGTTGATCCTTCTGGCTCTAAATTCTATGAGTCATGTAATTCTTCCTAAGTGGCCCTCTCAGGGACTTAAGCCTCACTGACTTAAAACCTCCACCATCTCTATTTCCAGTTACAAATTAAAGATTTTTTTTTTTACCTGCCAGCCCCTCGTTTCCAGTTTCTTCACAGCGTCCCCCCCAAATGGGTCTCTGAGTGGAAAACGTGCAACAGACTCCTGTACTTTGCCTTTTTCCATTCATCAGTTGCACAGGAAATTAAATAAGCCAGGAATAGTGTCAGGTAGAAGGACTGATTTTCAGTTCTTCCTTAAAAATCACACTTAAACAAGATTTAGAATTTCATTTCAGATAAAATGACAAGAGTTCCACTTAGACCAGCTTTTATCCCATCCTTTTAAGCCAAGATGTTATGAAAATAACAGCTGCATATTCTAAATGTGAAGTGGGATCTAAAAATTTCTCTGAGTGGAGAAAGTCATAGATTCTCCAGTTTTTAGATTGATCTGAAAACATCTGAAGGCCTGCAATATGCAATCTGTCAAGGGATCAGAGCTAAACAAGTGAAACATTTGCTTAGGCCCTTCCAGAGAACATTGAAGTGTGTTCTCCAAGAGACAAATTGAAGTTTTTGTTGGAGAAGCAGAGAGCAGCCCCTTTGCAAGGTCAGAAACATTGCATTACTAATAAGTGTAAGTGATGGAGACAGATGTCTCCACATCTGCCACATGTGTCCCTCTCCCTGTTTCTTCTGTCTGCCTCCTCTTTCCTTTTCCATGTTGGAATCTTTTCTTGAGTCATACTTTTTCTATATAACTTTCTATTTATAGTCTTTAAACCCTCCGAACGTTTGACTTTTCTAATGCTGTTTTCTTCTCCTGTGGCAAATCCACCAGTGCCAACTACCTTCTTCACCTTCCTTTCCCCTGCACTGCTTTCCCTGCCGTCACTTTTCAGCATACTCTCCCTTTTGTCTTCACTACCTGGATGTGTACTGGCCGAACTTATTCTGTGCTGAACACCTCTGCAACTTCACTCTCCTTTCTCAGGCACATGTCTGTTTCAGTGATACGTTCGCTGTTGCCCAACATCCGTACTAACCGTCCACCTTTGTGCTCCTGCAGCCTGGGAGGGGTGAGCAAGCGACTGTTGGGAGCTATCGTGGGTTAAACCACCACAGCTATGCAGTATATGTGAGTAATCTGTAACTGGAAACACCCTGTTGAATCCCTAATTCACCCCCACAAAAAAACTTTTCCATATCTTGAGCATTTCTGCTACCTCCTCCCAGGCTCTTCTTTTTCCGTTTTTGCACCCCATTCTTGCTTGTCTTTGCAGGGCAGTAACCCAATAACAACCTTCTCTCTGTGGGATCAGACCCACTTACCAGTTTTTGAGTTTCTCAGCCTCTTTGATTTTGGGATACCAACAGTTGTCTCCTCAGGGACCCCACAGCCAACTGCTAGATTTTTGCCAGCTTCTCTACATATCACCAAGCCACGCAACCTCTCAAGTATTTTCCATTCTTTTCTGCCATACTTCTTTCTTTGCTGCAGCCTGAAGAGAAGCAGGGAACGTGACAGACCTGGCTGCACAAGGGGAGGGGAGCTGCAAAGAGATGAGGTGAGGGCAGCAGCAGAATGTCACTGAGAAGGGATGAGGTGAGGAGATGTTACAGAAGAAACCAGAGGAATAAAAGGCATCTGAAAACAAAGAGTTCCTTTCCTGTCGGCGAGAAAGACCTACTAATCTTCTTGTTAGAAGTGGATTTAAAGCCATAAAAACTGAGGCCATAAAAACTAAGTCAATCTTTTATCCATTCTCTCCTGTGAAGCTGATCCCCTCTCTGTTCCTTGCACATGCGTTTTCCTTTCCTAATTCGCCTCAGCCGTTTGCCTCCATAATAAACTAGGCAGTTCACTCCACCTTCGCTAAGCTCAGAGGATTTCCTCGGCCCTTCCAAGTCCCCTATGATGCAAGCATGCCAGACAGACATTTAGCCCTTGAATGTACTTATGTGGCCTCTTGTTTTCCCCTGGTGTGGCTCTGAAGGGTTACGAAAATAAGAGGCCAAACAAATTCATGCCAGCAGCAATTCCAGCCCCACCCTGCAGAATGGGCAGACACCACATGGCTCAAGGAACAGCCAAATTTCATGATTACGTTTAAATAAATGTTGACGGTTGAGAAGACTGCTCTGTTTCTCTCAGTTTTTCTCTCTCCTCATGCTTCTGCACTGCAGGGGGCTATCAGCACCTTGGCTGGCGTGGCTGTAGTATGACACGAGGAGACTTTGCTCTGCAGGAACAAAAAGTTCCTTTAAAAGCATGAAAATACCCACGTAACAAAGCAGTATTAGTAAACAGGGTTTCAGCCAGCACCACAATGCTTGATGATTTTGGGGGTTAAGAAAAGGCATGGATGAGGTGGGAAGAACCAACTGTTTTTCCAAATATTTTATGTTCTGGGTTTGCCAAGACCTGCAGGAGGGAGACACAAACAGTAATATTAATAACAAAAAATACAGGATTTAGAACAGTATTTCATTTTACAGTGGACTTGGGTATTTTGTTTGTTTGCTTTTTTTTTTTTTTTTTTCTGGACTTGGCTGCATGAACCTGTAGTATTATCTAGACACTCCGCTGCCCTTTGTTGATTCATTCGCAAGCTGTATGGACACCACATTTGTGTGTTTTTACCCCATGTAGTTTTTGTCATCCTTGATTCTACAGTAGATGTCTATGCCATGCTGCTGTTTGTATATGAACAGTACTTTTTAGGTATTACTAGAATTAAACAGAAACTTCTACGAGCCATTAGAAGAGTGGAATTTTTGGTACCTGCTTTGGAAGAGAAAAAGGAGGTATCACCTAGAAATTAAACTTCTTTCTTATATGATGTCTATGCAGGAAAAATGCAAGACTACACTCTGTCCTGTTGCTTTCTGAGAACTATGAATATGAGTTGTTTGCTCAACTATTCTATTTTAGCTGTTCACTGTGCCCTGTGATTTGAATGAACAATGCTGTCAATACAGATTAAAGAGGACGTGACATTATTTTTAAGGAATGTTGCATGGTCAAATAATGCAGAAAAGTTTACTATACACTGTTGGGAAATTCAGCTGAAAGGTTTGCAAATGATTTATTGTTATTATATCCCTGTTTATTATTTTTATGGCAAATATTGCATTTGTTTATTTTCTTCTATTATGTTACTAAAGAAACTTGCAGTGTAACTCAGACCTCATTGTAACTCATTAATATTATTCATTTTGAATTTGCTTGCATTACAAAGAACAAAAATATTAACAGCCACCTTGTAGTAGGTAGCTGCCAACTGTAAAAAGACTGTGACTCATACACATTGTCAACTTCACTGTTTTTGAGAGGTGAGAATGGGTCTTGTGTTCTTATTGGATGGGCATTAGTTAGACTCTAAGTCCAATACCATCATGAAAACTTACAAACCTATAAATAAAACAGGGAAGTTATTACCGTTCAAGGCAGCACAGAATTTTAGCACCTTGGGCTATACACTCAAGCTAGATAAATTTTATCTTCCTTTCATGTCCCTTTTTTTTTTTTTTTTTTTCCCTTTCTCCCCATCTCCCATCATTCTCTTAGCTGCTCCTCTTTGAGGAGGAGTTGCCAGCAGCAGACTTTTGCAGCTTTGCCTTCTAGATACTTGAGGAGGTTGAAAAAGGTGAAAAGGGAGCAATGACATTTTAACCAGATTTCATGGGCAATACAGTGCTGTCTGACTCCCACGTCCACCTTGCCGGTGGCAAGCCAGCAAGTGTCAGAAAACCAAACGGCATGAGAGAACACATTTCTGTCTGTCTCCCTCCTATGACTGCCTGTGGGTGATGGATCTGTACAGCCAATAACCATGCCAGAGAACAAGAGACAGAGCAGCTGACTCTGCAAGAACCTATCCAGGCTTCTTGAGTTATTGCCCTTGGGCAGAATTCAGGGATGGCACAGCAGTTTTTGCCCCGATTATAGCCTGGGCTTGGACTATGATTAGCCCAATGGAGACCCAGACTTGGCGTGCCTGCAGCACACATGCCGACCCAGCACTGCAGAACCCTCTGAAGGCAGGTCCAAGGGGCTCTTCTTTGCCAGGAGGAGGGCAGCAGATTTAATGCGTTTGTGCTCATGCTGTGTCAAGCATGATCTGCCTCCTACAGTGCTGCAGAGCACGCTGGATTCCTAGAAAGCTTACTGGCTCTGTTGCAATGTGGTGCACTCAGAGAGCCAGTTCAGGTCGGGCGCTGAGCTGAGGGAGTGCATCCTCCTCCAGTCTGCAGTGTCGGGAGGGTGAGGTGCAGAGATACTCCCAGGTCTGGCTGGTCTCGTGAGAACTGGTTCCGTGGCTGCTCCCAGTACTTGCATCATCCATGTTTTTCTGTTATTGGGAAAATGCTTGCTTCTTTCCATCAGATAATGGAGAATTGACCGTAATTATTTTTGGCTGGTGTAGTGCTGTTATTTCAGTAACATTGGTGTTAACTGTATTGGTGTGAAATACAGAATAGTCTCATGCCAGTGTAGACATTCCTTCGTTCTGAAGAAAATGGTGTTACTACAGGCCAGACAAAGAGACCAGAAACCCCAAGGGACCTGACACAGCCTCGGACCACTGCTACCTACTCAGCACATCGGTGTCCTTAGCACTGGGGCAAAGCATCTGTCTACATTGCTCAAAACACATCGACAGCTACTGAAGGACTGTCCAGCCTGGTGATGGAGGCAACTGGCTTGTGGAACAAGGCAGCGTTACGCCAGGGGTCTGTGAGCAGAGCCGTCCCAATACTAGCCTGGAGAGCAAGGAATGGTTCTTTGTTGAGAGGGAACAGAAGGTTCTTTGTTCAAACCACAGCTCCTGTGACTTGAGTGGGACATCCGACCTGCACCGTCCATGTCACTGACTGCTCCAGACACCCCACTCAGTGATTAAAAGTGCTGCCATCAGTACCCACGTTCTCAAAAGTGGCTGAAATGCCTGCTGAAGGAAAGTTTACATGCCTACAGTAGAAAATCACGTGATGCCACGTGATCTGAACAGCATATCCATTTTTACATACTTCATTCAGCAGAAGGTATAAATATCTATTATTGACAGTACAATCAATGTTTAAATCACGTGTGACTTTCCCTGGGCAGCTCTCATCTTTTTTTTTTTTTTTTCTCTCAGCAATATCCCTACCCTTCTTTTCTTAAGCTTGCTCATAATGACTTCTGCAATTGTTGCTACTATTGCACAGGCCACTATTTATATGTCACAATAAAGAGAAATTAATCTCAATCATTTTGTGAACAAAGGCAAAAAAGCATCTTTTTCAGTCTAGCCATTGGACAAGAGTTAGGTGCTCTGGAGCAATTGTCTTTTAAAAGAATGCTACAAAAAATGTGAAACCTTCTACACTGGCATAACATGAGAAGACCCTACAGAAATCGAAATGCCAGATTAGACAGCTGGAATGTGCATGCGCTGATGAATGGGAAAGGAGAAAGGGGAAGAACAGCACACATTCCTGCTCCAGAAGGAAAACCTGATTGTGACTCAGGGCAGAATTTTTCCAAGAACAGTTCATCCTAGTGAAACAGAGATACTCAGACAGTGCTGCCAAGGTCACTGACATTTTTGTTTATCTGAGTCTTAAAGGGAAATTACAAAGTTAAATACTGTCTGTCATATCCTCCGTGGGGCAAACTGCTGCAGCTCGACTGTAGCTACTGGAGGCACTCAACACTGTCAAGGGCTTCACCCTATTTTTTACAAGT
Organism: Alectura lathami; assembly: GCA_013399715.1. Taxonomy (NCBI): domain Eukaryota; kingdom Metazoa; phylum Chordata; class Aves; order Galliformes; family Megapodiidae; genus Alectura; species Alectura lathami. Next base: position 26,726 of record VXAV01009428.1, on the reverse strand, counting down.
CTTTTTGGTTGCTTGCTTGGTTGCTTTTTTTGTTTGTTTTTGGTTTCATTTGTGTATGTTTCTGGTAAAATATTTGAGTTTTGTATTACCTCCAGTTTTCATAATCTTTTTGCAGTCGATTTCTGAAAGTCAAGCTGTTTCACAGTCTGACTTTCACATATGTAATATTGTAATTGCATGACTGGAAGCAGAATAGTGAAATGCAGACAAGAAAATTCAGTTGAAACCAAATTTTTTTTTTTTTTTAAAAAAGTTAACAGAAGTGCCATTTTATCATCAAAAGCAAACACTGGAGGACAACTCGTGTCACTTTTTATTGTCTACCTCCTTCCATTCACAATCAGCCTCCTGAGATAACAGCAGTTGTCTAAAGCCTAAAGATAAACCCTAGCACTTGTTAATGGTTGAGTAAGGTGTAAACTCCCTACAGAATAAGCTGCACAAACCCAGTGTTTTTATAGAAGAGCAGCTCCTCGCTGGAGGCGAGCATGTAACAATAACCTCTTACTGCAGTTACTGACTGATTTTGTTATCTCAGTGTGATGACTTTCCTCCATAGTTTAAAAAACTTGGGATCTAGCTGTAGCATACTATCGGTATTGAACACTCCGTTTGCCTTCTGACTGGAAAAGCACTCCTTGCTGGTCAGTAAGGAGAGGTAGAAATTAAGTCCCCAGTTTCTTAGATTCTGCCAATCTACAAGTATTTTTTACTTCCTGTTGCCTACAGCAAAGACACCTAGGATCAGAAATTACTGAGAGATCCTTACAGATTCTCTGTAAGAGGGATGTAAGAAGAACATGAGCTCTGACAGGAATTCTCGTACCTTTGGTCTCTAATCCTGAACTGTAAGCTTGATATGGCAAGTTTTCTCCTCGCTATGGTATATGCCAGGGAATACAGGGATCTATTCCTCAGTTAGTAGTCCCTGATGACAGTAAAATAGTACATGTCCATCAATAAGGAGCCACCTTCTGCACAGTTGTCTCCTGACATGAAACCTGAAGTCACCTTTGTGCATGACAAGTTCTCTGGAAGCATCACCCACTGATGCATCGTGGGGAAACCAAACATACACAGTACAGCTACAGAGTTTTATTTACAGTCCTGACCAATATTGCTAACAGATCGAAATCCACAGTATACAACTGATTATACTTAGGATTTTTGAGTCGATTATCCTCCAGAACACAGAACGATAGCACCCAGCATTAATACTCCACAGGAAAACTTTACTGTAGGCTATCACTGCCACACCATCTTCTCATCAACAACTGGGTCTAGTTTTCCTCAACCACATAAAGCCAGTCAAACAGAAGTCATTTTATGCCTGACCTCACCATTGCTCAATAAAACATCTTCCTGTTTTGGAAAACATTTGGCTATTTAAAGTTCAAGCTGAGACTTTAGCAGTCCTTTCAAGCAGCCTCACTGTGAAATACAGCCCAGGGGAAAACTACACTGAACGTTTAATAATGAGCATATTTAGAAAACAGTAACTACTCACATGGGAAAACGTGCATTTCACCACATGTTCAGGTAGGATTTTTTGTTACAAAACAATTATTAAATCAAAATGTTGATTATTAAAAGGGAGACTTTTTATGACTAAACATTCTTCTTAACAGAGTTGCACATTAAACCCATACAAAATACAAAAATTATCAGACAGCTATGCATAAAAAACCAGAATCTCCCTGAAAACATTCAATACAGTATTCTCCAGGTTTATTAGAAGACTATGTCCATTAAGCAGTCAATTTTTGCCATTTCCCTAAGAAACTGCTTATTGCAAATTTTACCGTATTTCCTTCCCTCCTGGTATTGATTTATAATAAAAGAAAAATATTTTTCCCTCTTTAGTGCGTTTTCCAAAATTACGTCAGCATCCATCCACTTCAAACAATTTCTAACAACGGCCTCGTCCAGCTGGGTAAACAAAAAAAAAATTTACATATATTTCATTGAGTGTTTATTTATTTGGTGAAAGATTAAGGCAACACCTCTTGCCAAAACCCATCAGTTCTCTGATGAAAAAATATTTATATTTTTAAATTGAGGTCTAGATGCAGAATGTCTATCACAGCAGAAATAAAGAAAAACATCCCGGTGTAATGAACTTGCAATCTGACATGAAGATAGGGCAGTAGTATGCAACAGAGTTTAACTGACTTACACAGGAGCCCTGAGGCAGCATAACTCTGATATGGTAAATACTGGTAGAACAGAAAGATAAAGTGGTGAAGATGATACACCTGTCTTAGTGGGAAAGATGAGTAGTCTAATGTTTCTTAGCCTGCTCTCCTTTTCAGCAGATTAAACCCAGATCATTCCCAAAGTCAGTGAACATATTTCCTGAGTGCACAACTATTCCCACACACGGAGCAACACAGTCAACCCAGTGCTCCCTAAGAGAAAACTATTTTCATCCCCAGCAGCTGAGGGTACAAACTCTGAGTACATGTAAAATGAAGCTTTAAACACATACCCTGGGATTTTATTTTATTTTTTAATTAAAAACATATAAGCCTATGGAACAAACCCAACATGAACTTATGTTCTTTCTTTGATGCTTTAAGCAGATTTTGTTTAAAGTTGCACTGGATTTTGACCGACTTCATTGGACATTATGCAAACTCACAGGCTTAACAAGCTGACCAAAAGCTAACGGTAGTCTGGACTAGACAAAGTATTGCTGGCAGGCCAAGGGAGATGATCCTTCTCCTCTGCTCAGCGCTGGTACAGCCACACCTGAAGTACTGTGTCCAGTTCTGGGCCCCTTAGTACAGGAGAGAGATGGAGCTACTGGAGAGAGACCAGGGGAAGGGCCATGAAGGGACTAGAGAACCTCTCCTGTAAGGACAGGCTGAGAGAGCTGGAGCTGTTCAGCCTGGAGAAGAGAAGGCTCAGGGGGACCACATCAATGTCTATAAATACCTGCAGGGAGGGTGCAAAGAGGACAGGACCAGGCTCATTTCAGCAGCGCCCAGTGCCAGGACCAGAGGCACTGGGCACAAACTGGAGCACAGGAGGCTCCCTCTGAACGCCAGCAGGAAGTACTGCTGTGCTGTGCGGGTGCTGGAGCCCTGGCGCAGGCTGCCCAGAGGCTGTGGGGTCTCCTCCCTGGAGATCTCCAAAAGCCGCCTGGCACCCCGCTCCGGGTGTCCCTGCTGGAGGAGGGCCTGGGCCAGCGGGACCCAGAGGGCCCTGCCAGCGTCAGCCAAGCTGTGCTTATTGCTGCCTACAGTTATGCTGACTGCAGTGTCTCACCATGGAAATTCCATGGAGTCCGGTTTTTGAAAGCTGCAGTAATTGCTCATTACATGAGGTATTAATTAAACCTGACTGTTTCTTTATGTCAAGGTTTCACTTTTTCCCAATGACATATGTTAGGCTGTCAGAAGGACTGGTGAATGTGAGCTGATGATTCGTAAGAGTTTGGCACAGGAGTTCTAGGTCTCGTTCGTACATCGTCTTCCTGTATGATCTTCACAGTCAAGGGCTGTTCCTATTCTAACAACTGAGGCCTCAGCACGCCACCATAACACAGTAAAATTTTGTTGTGGGTTGGCCTTAGCAAACATCCAAAGTCTTGCCCTGCTTCACACTCTCCTTCCTCAGCACGACTGGGAGAGCACATAGGTTGAAAAATCTCATGGGCTGAGATTAAGACAGGGAGATTTCTTACCAGTTACTGCCATCAGCAAAACAGGCTTGACTCGGACAAAGTCTGTTTTGTTGCCAATTAAAATAGAGTTGAATATGAGAAACAGAGATGCTACCTGCCTCCTTTCTCACCCCCAAATTCACTTATTCGCTCCTGAATCTGCTGTCCCAGCCTCAGCACAGAGGGATGGAGGGTGGGGGCCCACAGTCAGTGCACAGGGGTTTTTCTCTGCCCTTCCTTCTCCAGGTTCTTTTCCCATGCTCCAGCGTGGGGCCTCCACAGGCTGCAGGGAATATCTGCTCCATCCTGGAGCACCTCCTCCTCCTTTGACCTTGGTGTCACCTCTGATGTTTCATTCCTTCTGATGTATCATTCCTTCTGTTCCGTTCTTCTCTCTCTCTGGCATGTTTTGCCTTAAATACATTTTCACTGAGGTGCCCTCAGTGTGCCTGCTGGTCCCAGCCGTGCCCTGCAGTGGGGCTATTGGAGCTGACCGTGTCCAGCACGGCCCCACCTCAGACAGGAGGACCCTGGCAGACCCTGCCTGGACATGGACACCCAGCACCAGTGTGTACTGTCATATTTCTTAGTTTCATAAAGAGGTGCTTGTTGTAGTGCTAGTTTTGCTGTTTTCCTGTGTGCAAAGACATTACATAGTGCAGAGTGACAATAAGGTGTGTCCGAATGGGGTCAAAAACTTTTTAAGCTACTCTTCAAGAGCTTTTTTTTTTTTTTTTTTTTTTTTCCCC
>VXAV01009428.1:1853-21888 GCA_013399715.1 Alectura lathami | reverse complement strand
ATCTTTTTTGAATTTCAGTAATGTTTTCCTTATTATTTCTCACAGTATTCTTCTGGACAAAATGTCCAGCGTACAGCCAGACAAAAACATGTGATGGGTAAAAAACTGGCTGATGGGTTGGGCTTAAAGGGTTGAAGTGGGGTTACATCAGTCATTAGCAGGGTTGCATAGGGCTCCATTTGCAGGTCACTTCTCCTTAAAGTTTTATAAATAACTTGGATGCAGGACTTTAGTGGATACTAATTAAGTCTGCAAACAGCAGTACATTGGGAGGAGCCATTGACTCCTTCCAGGGCAGAGAGGCCTTGCAGAAGGACCTTGACAAATTGGAGGGCCGGGCAAGCATTAACCACGTGAACAAGAGCAAGGGCCAGATTCTGCACCTGGAAAGGGGCAGCCCCGGCTCCATGTACAGAATAGGGGACAAGAGGATGGAGAGCAGCCCCAGGAAAGAGGTTTGGGAGCTCTGGCTGGCAGCAAGTTGCATCTGAGCCAGCAACGTGCCCTGGAGCCAAAAGGGCCAACGGTGCCCTGGGGTGCATCAGGCCCAGCTCTGCCAGTGGGCGAGGGCAGGGATTGTCCCGCTCTGCTCTGCCTGGTGCGGCCTCACCTCGAGCACTGGGTGCGGGTTTGGGTGCCACAATATTGGAAGGACATAAAGCTGTGAGAGAGCATCCAAAGGAGGGCTGTGGAGATGGGGAAGGTTCTGGAGGGCAAGAGGTGTGAGGAGCGGCTGAGGGCCCTTGGTGTGCTGGGCCCAGCGCAGAGGAGGCTGAGGGGAGGCCTCATGGCGGCCTACAGCTCCCTCCCAGGGGAGCGGAGGGGCAGGCGCTGAGCTCTGCTCTCTGGGGACAGCGACAGGGCCCGAAGACATGGAACTTGGGAGGGTCAGGCTGGGGGTTAGGAAAAGGTGCTGCACCAGGGGGTGGTGGGCATGGGACAGGCTCCCCAGGGCAGTGGGCACGGCCCAGAGCTGCTGGAGCTCACGGAGCGTTTGGACACAGCCCTCAGACATCAGACACAGGGTTTGTGTTTGGGGGGTGTGGGGCCAGGGGTTGGACTTGGGGATCCATGTGGGTCTCTTAAAACTTGGGACATTCTATGGTTCTGTGATTCTGTGACAACACATGCATTGGTGAGGGATCTGTTAGGTTGGTCCAGTGGTGAGCTGCGTGCCACTTATCCAGTCACTGTGTATGTGAAAGATCTCTTCCTTTCTCTGCTGAGGGGACAAACTGGAATAAAATAGTAAAAATAAAATAGAAGTAAAATAAAAAACTTTGAAAAGGGTTATATTGATTCTCACGTGGAAAGCAATTTATGATACCAGGCCTTGGCTGAAGAAAGCAATGTGTTGGGGACAGGGACAGTTAAAGCTATCTGATTCAGTCTGTGTTACAACACATCCCAGAAAAATCAGCATCTGTTTGACATTACACCTATAACAAGTGTTTTAAAGAGAGGAATTCTGAAGTCAGCTATGGAAACTGCAGACTTTAAAACAAGTTCTGAACTCTTGGGACTAGTAATCCTTCCTGCAGTAGACCCTTAAGGCTTCATGGCTAGGGCTTTGCAGAAAGCATGAGCAATAAAATGCAGTGTATCATGTGGGCAAGGAACCATAAAAATCTGCTTTTGGGAGATGTTTGGAAGTTAAAAACTATATGTGTAATGCAAACACCCATTGTGGCCATACTAGAAAGTGAATTATGGTGAAATAAACAGAGAAATATTTTCACATCTAATTGCTTTTTTGAAGCACATTAATGTTTTCACAAGACAAGGTTTCCAGACCTCATTTATTTGATTCTAGGAGGTATTTATTTTTCCTAGTCTCCTTTTTTCTTGCCTCTTCTGAACTTCGTTATTTCTCAAAACAGGACTAGAGTAAAAATTACCGATAGGAGGAAATGAGAAAAAAATATTTTTGAAAGAGAAAAAGAGGATATTTTTAGCCAATACATGTCAAAAGTGGTACTGCCTTGATGGAGAAACTTGTCTGGCTGTTGCCTACTGACCTGTGATTTCTACTGGGTCACTCAGTGTATATATGAAATAAATCCTCTCCCACTTCTAGTACATACTGGCACACAAAAAGAGAGGCAGTAGATCAAGTACCGACTATGTTCATTCATTTTTAGAGAATGCCTGCAGGTCAGGACAAGGACAAACTAGCTAAGCCTTGAGAGGATGCAGTTCAGCACAGAGCCTATGAATTCTTCTGTTGGAGGAAAAGACAATTTATGTACCTGTCAATCTTTCACCTTTCTTAGCAGATTAGCTACAAGTTTTCTGTTTTTATTTATTTATTTATTTATTTATTTATTTTGTGGGGTTTTTTTGTGTTTTTTTTTTTCTGTTGTTCTCCCCCCATAAAAAAAAAAAATATATATAAATAAAATAATTAGTAAAATACAGTGAAAATTCTTTAGGTTGGGTAACTAAATTGGGTTAATCTTCCCCAAGGCTAAGTCTGTCTTGCCTGTAAGGATAATTCATGAGTGATCTCCCTGTCCTTAATCCACATGTTTTTGTTTGTTTGTTTTCCTACCTTCTTTTCTCCCCCTGTTCTGCTGAGGAGAGGGCATGAAAGAGTGGTGTTGGTGGGCACCAGCCCAAGCTACCACATCCAGCTGCTGTTTATTGTATTGAACAATTTATTCATTTTACTTAGACACAATGTGAATATTACATATGACTTAGCAATGACATTTACTGAAAACTGATCATTTCAGCTGTTGCAGTTTTCATGTCGCTATACCTGTTTGTCCCAGGAAGCAAGGACAGAAGTGAAATTTGCCCATACATATGTCGCATGACTTCCTGTAGTGGGATGAGACTACACCATGACAGCTATGCTAGTAGAAGACTATGTGGTCCAGCATTTCTTGCTTCATGTGGCTTATGGAAGAGTTCCCCCATGTCATCCTTGTGGATCTAGCTAAAATAGATGTGGTTTGCATCATAAATATCACAACTTTACTTCCAGTATAAACTGATTATAACAGAAATAATTGTTTGGGATAACGTTTTTCCCCTATAATACTGAACAGTCAACAGAGCTGGTGCTTTCGTTAGCATGTTGGAAACAGTCTGTATTGACTGAAAACCTTGAATGGCAGCGTGACCAGCTGCAGCACCTTTCATTGTCAAAATGGGGGAAGTATTGGCAGGGTGTTACAAAACAATGGAATAGCCATGTCCTTTTAGCTGGGGCAAAGTGCATCTGATAGGATGGCTTAACAGCAATACATCCTTGGAACGAGTTATTCAACAGAGGAGTTAGAGAAAAGAGAACTGAAGAAACAAATCAGAATATGCAATACGTTGGCAACCCTGTCCATGGCAGGTGGGTTGGAACCAGGTGATCTTTGAGGTCCCTTCCAACCCAAGCCATTCTGTGATTCTATGATTCTATGATTCTGTGATTCTGTGATTCTGTATGAAAACTGATGAATGGTTCAGTGAGAACTTCTGTTTGATGTAACCACAGGCATAGAATCATCTTGATGAGAAATCACAGAACATCGAGTTGCCAGGAGTTACAAAACATACAAGTGCCATTAACAGGTATAATTAAAAAATTATAGAGAGTTGTGCCTGGTTTCGTGTCTATATAAAATCTGTAATTCTGGGCTGGAGACATTTCAGAAGGAATTTTTTTTTGACAGTTGAAAGCACTCTTCTGCTAAGTAATTAACTTGAATTTACTTACATAGGTGAAGAAGATGTGACTTAAATATAGTTGCCACATCATCCGTGCAAAGTTTATTGCTCATTTATATACAATAAATATACATATTTTTGACAAGAAAACATATTCTAAGTACTTTTTTTCACCTATAAATGTGATGCAGACATAAAGGGGAATTTACATGGGTGTAGCTGTTAGGCATTCACATTATAACTAGTCTTTTATGCCAAGGCTAACATCCTTTCTTTCGTGATTACTTCTAGTTACAGTATGTTCATGTAACATTCTGTACCTTGAGCAACAGAGCACTTCCTGCCTTTGTGCTGGATGCCCGGGCTAGCTAGCAGTGACTCAGAATAAAGCTGTCACCCACTGAGTGATTGTCACCATATAGTGCAGCACTTTATAGCAGCACTGTCAAAGAGCCAGAGTGCCATATAAGCTGACCATGTATGATCTACCTTCTTTGAGACTGCATTTAAGACACTGCTTCTCACCTGTTATTTCACTTAATCTCTTTAGGTTGATCTTCTCTCTACCCTGCCTCCCCACCCACAGCTAAAAGGAGACGGAAGGACTACCTTATGTAAGAATAAATAGCACAGTGATGATTATAAAAGCCCATCTGGCTTATAAAATTCATACACAGCAGAAACTGTGTGTTGAATGAGAAATAGGTCTGAAACCACACAATGTAACTGGGTGATGAATTCAAGTATGTCTAGTGGAGGAATATTATCATCTTTATACAACTTAAGGCTACATACTGACCCTCAGTAGAAAAACTACTGTATAAACACGGAGATTTACTAAATGAGATAAAAAATGATGCATAGTATACAAACACTTGGCCATAAAACATTATCTCTCCTCAAAAGCCATGAATTTTTTCATGGATTTTGGAATACCTGGCCTGTTCTGTGTAGCATGTGCAGATATATAAACAATAATCTAACTGCATCTATTTCTGGAATATCTCCTCGCTTTCAGTTTAAACCACAAGAACATCTCACCTTGAACTTGTGAACATTTACATGCCTTTACTTACTCACTCTGTATCTGACACATGGTCTAACCTCTTTGGTCATCTGGCTGAAGATCTATCAAGCATAGCATAAGACTCCTAGCAACTAGTCTGTGTTACTTAGCGTATCAACAATAACTTTCTCTAGCCTTAAGGACAACCAGAAGTCCTACCTCTTTTTAGTGCTACCATGTTATATAAAAGCCAGAATCCAGGATGTGGACATTTCCACTAAGACCTACATGAATGTCTGCTAAATCTGGCAGACAGATTATTTTGAGAGTGCTATGAACTTGAAGGAAGTTATTTTAGACAAATTCTTTAGTCTAAACATTCAGTTTAAGTCTCATCCCATCCCAAGTTAAAGACTTCTGTTACGCCTGGGAGGTCCCTGAACCACCACATTCCTCCTGGACAATTTGTGATCTGAATGGAATTATCTTCAAATGGAGAGGATTAATAAATAACATAGCTAATGGATAAGTGGAGTTTCAAGAATGTTCCAGCATGCTGGCTTTCAGGACAACACTGTATCTGGAATGTTTGTAAGAGTCTAAAGACTTGTGAGGTCCAAAGCCTTTCTTAAATACTTGTAGATCTTCATGTACTACTTTTAACAGATCGAGTAACTGGGAATGTGTTTTTTTTTTTTAAAAAAAAAAAGAAAAAGGAAAAAAGTGATACATGTGGAATCAGATTGTGTGTTAGAAAATGCAGGGACTTGCATTCAAAGCGGAAGAATCTGAAGTGATTCTGTACTATCAGAAGTGAAGGCTTCAGGCTGCTTCCCTGATCCTGGTCTTCTCCGTGGACCCCTGCACAACTGGGACTGTCCTGAAAACGTAATTTCAGCACAACCTAAAGTATGTTGCGATGCTGCCTATGACTTGCAACCCAAAATTCCTGCTGCTGTGGCCCTTATGAAGGTGTCCTTGAACAAAGCCTGGTTGGCTGGCTGTCCCTTACAATGTCTTGGCTGGCATGATCTTTCCAAGGTGTTGTCCTTCAGCATCTCTTTTACTACTCTAGCTCATCTCACCTCACAGAAACAGAGGAGAGCAGGTCAGAGAATAACTTTGTTGATTAAATATAGTAATTATTTTTGTGTTCTACATATATCATAGACTCATAGAATCATAGAATCATAGAATCATAGAATGGCCTGGGTTGGAAAGGACCTTTAAGATCATCTAGTTCCAATGCCCGTGCTGTGGACAGGGTTGCCAACCACTAGACCAGGCTGCCCAGGAACCCATCCAGCCTGGTGTTGAATGCCTCCAGGGATGGGGCATCCACAACTTCTCTGGGCAACCTGTTCCAGGGCCTCACCACCCTCTGAGTGAAGAATTTTCTCTTAATATCTAAATCTCCCCCCTCTTCATTTAAAACCATTCCCCCTTGTCCTATTACTACCTAACTGCATAAAAAGTCTCTGCCCTCCTGTTTATAAGCTACCTTCAAGTACTGCACGGCTGCAATGAGGTCTGCCTGGAGCGTTCTATTCTCCAGGCTGAACAATCCCAACTCCCTCAACCTTTCCTCACAGGAGAGGTGCTCCAGCCCTCTGATCATTTTGGTGGCCCTCCTCTGGACCCGCTCCAACAGCTCCACATCCCCTCTGTACTGGGGGCCCCAGGCCTGGACACAGCACTCCAGATGAGGCCTCACAAGGGCAGAGCAGAGGGGGACGATCCCCTCCCTCTCCCTGCTGGCCACCCCTCTCTTGATGCAGCCCAGGATGCCATTGGCCTTCCTGGCTGCAAGAGCGCACTGCCGGCTCATGGCCAGCTTTTCATCAATCACAACGCCCAAGTCCTTCTCTGCAGGGCTGCTCTCAAGGAGTTCTTCTCCCAGTCTGTGCATACACCTGGGATTGCCCTGACCCAAGTGCAACACCTTGCACTTGGCCTTGTTGAACCTCATCAGGTTCTCGTGGGCCCACTTTTCCAGCCTGTTCAAATATCTCCTACTATTATTTAGAGTAACATAACAACAGTCCCAGTACAGATTGCAGGACTGTAGTTGGAAAGTTCTCTCTTGTTTCATTATTATGGACAAGAAAATATGGAAACTTAATTTCATGCATGTGTACAACTCACCAAATTCATATTTCCCATTAATTCAGTCAAGGCATTATTGAGAAGTTATCCAGATTACCATGTCTGTTTGCAGCACAGGTGCAAATAAACAACTGATATATTAACACAGTCCTACCAGTAAAGAGTCTTCAGGAGGTCTAAGTTGATTTCCTTCAAATTTACACCAGGCCTCAGATCCCACGCTCCCACACAAGACTATATACATGGAGTCAGACTCAGGGCCACTTCTCTTTTCAGTGTGTTTATTTTCCATCTTGTGCCATTAAAGCTGTGGCTTACATTTTCGCATTCTTTCAGACAAGAAATGCAGGTCCTGGGGTTCCTAACTCAAAAGCCTTTACCCCACCAGCCTCAGATGGTATCCAGTGAGGGATGGCTAGGGAAGGACATACAAACATGCCGTATCTGGGGCGATCTATCTTGGGAATACATTCCCACTGTCACATATAAGTTGGCTTTTCTTACACATTACAGTTGGCTTTGAAACCAGCACTGTAAATGCTGACCTGGGTTTATTTTTCTCCTGTCCCTATTACCTATTATCACTAACTTCCATCTCAGCCTTTACCAAACAAGCTGTGTAACACTAAGGTTTTCGCCCTCATTATTTGCCCCTAAATTCTGTATCACTGAATTTAAACAGAACAAGTCTCAGTACAGAGCTGTTCACTGGCAGAACACCAAACACCCCCTTCCCCTTTATGTGGAAAATTGCCTCGTGTTTAATGAAGAAACATGCAATTCTGCCCTTGCAAATCCGTACCTGTAACAATCTGTTATCTGATAACGGCCTCCTTCTGTTGTGAGTATTTAAAGCAGGATCTTATCAAAACCATTGTTAAATCCACTGGATAAATGCCTGGATGCCTGAGTGCCTCATTATGAGTGGCAAACACTGCAACGGCAAAGGGAGCAAACAGAGCTCAGAGCTCACCAGGTGCCTCATGCTGCCTCATCGCTTGTTTCCAGTACACTGATGACAGGTAGCTGGTAACACTGAAAATCCATGCTCATGACTGAAATATATTGCACTGGAAAAGGAAAAAAATGTGTTGAGGGAATGCAGAATGTTAGGAGACCCATTTCAGATATTTAAAACCCCCAAAATTACCAGATGAAACCAGGAGAGGGCAATGAGCACACAGAATATTGTTGGTAGCTAGAAAGGCCCAAGTTCCTGAAATGGTATGAGATTCTCCTCATTTGGATCTAGCGGTGCCCCATCATCAGCTCTGGAAAAGCTGCATTTCTGAGGTTAAGTGTGCTCACATTGCACATGATAGGTCTAAGGGTCTCTCAGAACAAAGCAAAGGTTTCCACATCAAACCTGCTAAAATAAAAAACAATTCAGAATTGCTGCCGAGAGTTTGCTCTTAGGCTAAGTGGAAGAATGTGTTTAACTGGACAAATTCCCAGAATTAATGCCACAGAAATTTGCATTAAAGAAAAAAAAAAAAAAAAGCAACAATCAGCATTTAGAAGTGGAAAAACCATTGCAAAGATCTGTTCTAAGAAATTGCTTTCACAACACTCTTCACACGAATGCACTCTGAGTTGCTTCTTTCCCAAAGTATATTGTTTTAAAGAAGTTTGTTCAGTGCATTTTGGTCTTTTCAGAATGTTTAACTTTTGGTGAACTCTGGGGGGAAATCTGTCTGTTCATTAACAAAATGAGGACAGCTTTTGTTAGGTCTTCCCAGAAAAAAAGCTTGCTGTTATATGTGTCACTGTTAGGTCTGCTGCAGACATAAACAACAATAAATTGTACTACTGGATTGAGGCATATAATTTTCTTAGTTTAACAGGAAACTCCCTCTAAAAAGACAGGGTAACTTCTAACTTCAAAAATGCTGTAAAAAAAAAAAAAAAAAAAAAAAAAAAGAGTTCCTTTGGCTGAAACAAAAATAACCTGTTCCAAAAGCAAATGAATAAGGTACATCATTATTCTCAGGTGTAAACAAGTGCAGGGGTTTAGACTGGAGCTTTTTATAGCTGGAGTGGAAATACATTCCATTAAAAAAATTCTTCAGAAGCCTGAGTCCTGATTTTTTTTTTTTTTTTTTTAATTTTTCAACCTTAATAATCTAGGTGGTATGTGCTGGACTCCGTTTTTGTCCTAAAGGTATTGGTTTAACATTTTATAGCATAATATTTAAAGTCCTGAGGAATTCAGAACACTTTCAGTATCCACGGGAGCAAGCAAACACATATTGCCTGCATACCTAAGTCTAGTGGTTTACCATAGTGAGAAACTGCCCGCCACACTCTATGGTTTAACCTCAGTGCTCAGTTTTTTACAGGCTCAAATGAGTTGAGCTTGTTTTTCTCAAAGATATCACTATCTCACGCTTAACATATGCCATTTGTTCACTGTTTGGAACATCTCTCCAAAATGGTATGTTTTAAATAGCTATATAGTTGTGAAAACACGATTTCATGTCATTTTTGAATGCTTAAGAAACTGAATTTTTTCAAGCTATGTAGCATTCTGACCTCAGTTTTTAGAGATAAAAAACATGTAACAAAAGGGAAAACGTAGCAACTTCTTTTTAACTGCCCAACCTGTTTGATCACTCCATGAGAAAATAAGGGGTCAGACTCTCATCAGGCGTGTGGAGATCAGAACTCCCTGGCCTCGGAAATGATTCTGGGGGGTGAGTGATCGCCCCCAGCTGACACACACCAGCAGCTTTCTCAGTCCAGTAGCACTCCACTGTCTGGAATGAAGAATGCAAAGTCAGAGAAACACATTTTCTGCACAGCAAACATCACATCCAACACTGCTGCTTTACAGCAGTGAGCTGGCAGTGAATTGACTCCAGGAGTCAAGGTAATGGCAGAGCTCGTTTTTAAAAAGTGCTTCAGAGCTGCTGCAGCACTTCAGCACAGCCCTGTCAGACCCTCGCGATGCCAGGGAAGTCAGAAGGGAACCTTCCATGGGGTACGAACAGGAACAGTGAACAAAACATTGCTTTAATTTTTTGGCCTCTCCAACCACCAATTTTCATGCTTAAAACATGTTCGTATTTGTGTTAGCAGGTGCCGTCTAGCTGTGGGTGCTGTCTTGAAGATGACTTCCTCAGTAGAAGTGTTCAGTTCAGGTTATACATAAGGCACAGTTCTGTTTTGTTTTGTTTTCAAGGGAAAAAAACTATTGCATCTGCTGACTGGGGGATGTGGTGTGCTCTCTGTCATTTGAAATCTTTAATCCAAGACAGTCTTTCTAAAAAAGCTATCTTAGCTCAGCTACTAATTATAATCTTTATGCAGAAATTACTGGGTGAAATTCTCTGGCCTGTGTTACGCAGAAGATTAGGCTATATAGGTATTTTGGGCTTTGGAATTTTGCAAATCCAAACTCCAATCCAAATTCTAACACATGTAATCTTCCTTACAGCTTTCCCTAGAGGCTTCTGTAGAAGAATATTTCATTTACTTCCTGTCCAGCACTGCTCAGTCACACTGCTTTAAGAGGGATGACATATGCCCTTCCTCCGTGGAGTGCAAAGAACAGCACCGGAAGAGTCTTCTGTAATGTGCTCCTGAATCGTTCATGTTGTAATGCAAACTAAAGTTACTACTTGCTATTACTTCATCTTTGGGAAACAGTAACCTTTAAGGACAGTACAGCAATGATGTAAAGGCACACGGCAGCTGGAGAAAGACAGTATCTTCCCCTCGTTAATTATGCTCAGGAGTTCTAAATTGTGCTCTGCTCCTACTTCTGACAACAGTAAAACTTTACATTTCATTACTTGTAGTTTTACAACAGTGGAGCGGTGTTGGAAATAATTCCAATTTTAATACAAATTATAAAGCAAAGCCTGAGCTACAATAAAAAAACAATGTGAAAAATACAGTAGCCACAGGAATTTAATAAAAAATACATCACAGGACATACACAAACATGGTAAATGCTCCACTGTCATACGCAAAGTCCAATCTTAGTGTAACTCAGCTGATTTCCATTGGAGTCATTCACTGGAGATGAGTGTTGTCCACAAAAATTTAAAAAGGAATCCAGACACACTGAATTTGCTGTGTGTCGGTGGGGGAAACACCTGCTTCTGGAGCCAGACAGTCAGGAAGCTTCATCCTCCTCAAGTAGCATCTTTGATCCTTACACTTGCCAAAACTTTTTCAGATGCTCTTACTACAAGGTCTTTTCTGTCGATACGATTCCTAGGGAAGCCCTGCAGCAGTTCATACAGGCTCTGCTCTTTATTCCTCAAGAGGTCCAAGGCAGTAAGATAGTGCCACCACATCAAGACCTTCTTATTCCTTATGATTTTCTGGTTTCCTCCACGAAGCTTGCCCCCAGTGGAGCAGTCCAGGGACCTGCCATTAGGAAAAGCAGAACACATAGGGGCTGGCATGCCTCCCTACACTCCATTCTGATGCCAAGACGAGAAGGTGTATCCTATATGCTGTTGCTGTTGAAACATCCCATTCTGCAGGGCAGCTACCTTCCTGTTGAGTTCCCAACAACAAAAAGCATGGATGGTGACCAGAAATACGGTATTTCCTAAAGCTTAGGAGTGTATGTATTTGTTTGTGGTGGTCTGTGTGTTTGTATACATCCAAGAGCTTGACTTTGTTCAAGCTATGCATGGAAATGGTAGTTGTATTTAGATACAATACTATATATATATCAATACATACAATAAATTTTGTTGAATAAGTACAGAAAGAAAATAGCACAGTGAAACCAGACTTAAAGAAAAACTGCTGTGGGTTCAGCTGTAGATTTACTGGGGGAGACAAGTAAGGGGTTTAATTGTTCCCATTTGTTCCCATCTCTTGTCTGTGCGTCCTGCTCCCATGCCACCACACAGATAACTCATACAAATCCAGTGCCTGTGAAACCACAGCTGTGCTCCAGTGCCCCCTAAGCTACAGAGCAGCCACTTGCACAAGAGTCAAGACTGTTTGTTGGCCTCTGTCCTCTCCCTCACCCCATCCCCTGTGCCCCCGTAGACCTCCATGGCAGCATCGCCCTGTTGCTTGAGCTGATGCAGTCACACAGCTCAGACACGTATCACAGGGGACAGAGCAAGTCAGATGGAGAGCTGGAGAAAGGGCTCCATTTACATACAGCAAAGCAGCTGCCAGCTTTCCCACTACAGTATTCAACTGAAATTTGCACAACTGAATGTGCAAATTTCTGAAAACGTATTTCCACAGATATTTCTGTTTGGGTACATGACATTTCAAGTTGAGATAATTTTAAATACTTCTAACTGACACACATGCAGCGCAGTTTAAACCAGTTGCTGTGTTAGGCTTCAAAACAGATAAACCCAACAAAACCAAGCTGGCATGCTATGCATTTTCTGTGCTTATTCGCAAAGGTTGATCTTCAGCTAGTATCTGCTAGTCTGTTCACCGCGAAGAGAAAACTGTATTTATCAGCTTTTATATCAGCATGTTACAGTAAAACAAGCACTATGGATCTCTTTTCAGCTCCTCTTAATTGGTCATTGCCTTGATATACCTTCAACATCCTTTTATAAGCACTCCTTTCAGTCTAACTGCAGAACTTAATGTTTTATGTCAAATGATTTTTTAAATCATTTAAGCATTGAAAAGACCTAAAGTGAAATCTGACAATTACCTGTAGATGAAAACAGGAATCAGATTACGAATGTATTTCAAGAAGGATTTACTATGCTCTAACAGAGGAAAATAGTAAAAGAGTTCATAATATTGGTATGTGAGACAAAATATTATGATGAAAATTATACCAAAGGTAAAACCACCATGGGTGTTTTATTTGAGTCAGAATTGCTGAGTGTCAACTTTGCTCAATAATACACACAGCTGCATGAGGGCTTTCACATGCTCTAAATGTCGCATCTGTTCAATACAGCATTCTGTATTCAGTGCTGCTATTCACATTGCAGCAGTGGCCAAAAGTAACAGACCAGACTCAGTGCCCTACTGTGAGTATCACTAAGCCTGCACATAGGATGCCACGGTCCCTGCCCTGGAGAGCTTGCACTCTGGCCTGAGAACAGATATAACAACTGGGAAAAAACAGAGCAGTAAAGAGGAAACGTAACAGGACCAAGATAGTGCGCTGGGTAGGATTATCACAGAACGGAATCACAGAATCACAGCATGGCTTGGGTTGGAAGGGACCTTAAAGCCCCCCCAGCCTCAACCCCTGCCGTGGGCTGGCTGCCACCCCCCAGATCTTGGGCACCCCCAGGGATGGGGCACCCACAGCTGCTCTGGGCAGCCTGGGCCAGGGCCTCCCTGCCTCTGAGTAAAGAATTTCCTCCTCACCTCTGACCTAAGCCTCCCCTCTTTTAAAACTGGTCCCCCTTGTCCCATCACTATCTGTCCATGTAACAGGTCTCTCTCCCTCCTGTTTATCAGCTCCCTTTAAGTACTGGAAGGCTGCAATGAGGCCTCCCTGGAGCCTTCTCTTCTCCAAGCTGGACACCCCCAGCTCCCTTTCTCCATTGCAGAGGTGCTTCCGCATATAAGAATATGAACAACAAATAATTTCTCAACAGCTTTAGTGTTCTCTTCATTTTACAAGGCAAGTAAATAAACAGCCAGCTCTTTGCAAGACTTGTGCAGTTATACACCACCTGTTTCAATCTTCTTAGAATGGTTACAGCTCGTTACAATTTTGGAAATAAATGCACAGCAACCAGGAAGCGCTCATCAGTCCAGATCATCAGTTTAGGCAAACTGGAACATCCCTTCTGTTGTATGCAAGCTGACTCGTTCCAGGGGCGGGAATGTTCATTTTTTTGTAACACATCTGATTACTTAATCCACACAGTAACTTCCCTTTTTGAAGTTGTACAGATAAACCATCCTACATGTAACTGTCTTGTAGGCACAACAGAGCTAATTTGTGTAGATAATACCAAACATCTGCTTGCCAATACCAAGCTAGGAGCCAAGACTGAGTTGAAAATGTAAGGGTATTTCTTTTAGATGCATCTTGCCTCCTGTAAGACACACCTACGTTTTGACAACACCAAATAGAGCACAGGGTGCCGGAGACATCCACCTGCAGTTAATTGAACTTGGCTCCTACAACGTACCTCAGAAGCCCAAACCTGCATCTCCATCAGCAGACGACTGCTCTAGTGAATGCCTTAATACAAAACTAATTTTTTTTTTGTCAGTTCTTCTTCAGCTTGGACCTACTAGGTGTTTTTTTCTTTTGTGGAAAATGACCACATGCAGAAGGGAAGACTCATTCTGTAGCCCTGATGCAGACAAGAAATACCTGAGTACAAAACTGTTTAGGCAAATATTTGCTTTTTTCTGAATTGTTTTTTCAGGTTTATCAAAGGGTTACATCAGGCTGGCAGCCAGTCACCAGTGGGGCTCCATAGGGCTCCATTTCACAGCCAGTTCTCTTCAATGTTTTCATTTCTCTACAACTCCCTGAAAGGAGGCTGCAGCAAGGTGGGAGCTGGCCTCTTCTCCCAGGTAACAATGATAAAACGAGAGGTAATGGCCCCAGGCTGCACCAGGGAAGGTTCAGGTTGGATATTAGTAAAAATTTCAACTCAATGTAGTCAGGCACTAGAACAGGCTGCCCAAGGAGGTGGTGGAGTCATTGTTCCTGGAAGTGCTCAAGAGACATGTAGATGTGGCACTCAGGGACATGGTTCAGTGGGCATGGTGGTGGTGGGTTGATGGTTGGAGCAGATGAGCTGAGAGGTCTTCTCCAGCCTTCGTGATTGTATGATTCTGTGATGAACGACTTGGCTGCAGGACTTAAAGATACACTAAGTAAATTTGCAGTCAACACTGAATTGTGAGGAGCTGTTAGCTCCCTCCAGGGCAGAGAGGCATTGCAGAGAGCTCTTGACAAATTGGAGGGCTGGGCAATCACCAACCGCATGAAGGTTAAAAAGAGCAGGGGCCAGATTTCTGCCCCTGCGGTGGGACAACCCTGGCTCTGTGTACAGACTGGGAGAAGAGAGGCTGGAGAGCAGCCCCACAGAAGAGGATCAGCCCCACAGGCCCACACAGGCCACTGCATGGGAGAGCCGTCACGTGGCTGCTGGCAGCAAAGTGGCAGAAGACGCCCGTTGGGAAGAACAAGCGGAGGTGAAGGAGAGCCCGTGGCCATCCATCAAGTGCCAGCGCTGTAATCGCTGCACTGAAGGCCATGAACGTGCGTCCACCACTGGATGAGGAGCTGATGGAGATGGATCCACCTCTGGGGGACGAACCAATGGAGGTGGATTAACCTCCAACACAGATGGCCTGGCACAGCACTGCAGTTCCTTGCAGTGGGATCGGAGCTGTCGGCGACCAGCACCCTACCCACGGCGCAGCCTCCACAACAGGAATTAGTGGGCGTCTGCTGGGGATGGAAGATCACCCCCAAACCAACAATTCTGCTGTTGACTGTTGATGGTTGTGTAAGCCCTTCTTTCCCATTCCCCAGCCCTCACAAAGAAGTGGCATCTCTTCTTCATGGAGCCCCAGGGGAGGTGGAAAATCAGGCTGGGGGTTAGGAAAAGGTTCTGCACCGGGGAGTGGTGGGCATGGGACAGGCTCTCCAGGGCAGTGGGCATGGCCCCGAGCTGCTGGAGCTCAGGGAGCGTTTGGACACAGCCCTCAGACACAGGGCTTGGGGGTGCTGTGTGGGGCCAGTGATTGGACTCAGTGGTTCTTGTGGGTGTCTTAAAACTTGGGACATTCAGTTATCCTATGATTATCATGATGTTACTTCCTCAGTGTTGAAAAGCTTGAGTAAAATTAGGGAGTTGTGTTTGAGGTGGTAGGCTGTTCTTGAAGATGTGCTCTTTGTATGAAGACACTTCAGGACTGAACATGGACAGGACTGACATGGGCAGTGGGACTGAGTGCACCCTCAGCAAGTCTCGGACGACACCAAGCTGTGTGGTGCCGTTGACATGCTGGAGGGAAGGGATGCCATCCAGAGGGAGCTGGACAGGCTGGAGAGGTGGGCCTGTGCCTACCTCATGAAGTTCAACAACTCCATAAGTAAGGTCCTGCACCTTGGTCGGGGCAATCCCAAGCACAAATACAGGTTGGGCGGAGAATGGTTGTAGAGCAGCTCTGAGGAGAAGGATTTGGGGGTGTCGGTTGATGAAAAACTCAACGTGAGCCGACAGTGTGTGCTTGCAGCCCAGAAGGCCAACTGAATCCTGGGCTGCATCAAGAGAAGTGTGACCAGCGGGGCGAGCGAGGTGATCCTGCCCCTCTACTCTGCTCTCGTGAGACCCCACCTGGAGTGCTGCGTCCAGTTCTAGGGCCCCCAACACAAGAAGGACATCGAGCTGTTGGAGGGGGGCCAGAGGAGGGACACGAAGATGGTCAGAGGGCTGGAGCACCTCCCCTGTGAAGTCAGGCTGAGAGAGTTGGGGTTGTTCAGCCTGGAGAAGAGAAGGCTCCTGGGGGGACCTGATAGCGGCCTTCCAGGACCTGAAGGGGGCCTACAGGAGAGCTGGGAGGGACTCTTTAGAAGGGCATGGAGCGACAGGACAAGGGGTAATGGCCACAGACTGGCAGAGGGGAGGTTTAGGCTAGATATTAGGAAGGAATTCTTTCCTGTGCGGGTGGTGAGGCCCTGGCACAGGCTGCCCAGAGAGGCTGTGGGTGCCCCCTCCCTGGCAGTGTCCAAGGCCAGGCTGGGTGGGGCTCTGAGCAAGCTGGTCTGGTGGGAGGTGTCCCTGCCCATGGCAGGGGGGTTGGAACTAGATGGTCTTTAAGGTCCCTTCCAACCCAAACCATTCTATGATTCCATGATATGAACTTCCTTATCAGAAAAATGCAGTTTACACGTGCACTGTACAAATTCAATTTTGATTTTAACCTTGCTAAATAAAACTAGTTTGTACTTCTCACATGCATTAATGCCGAGGTAGTGGGCTCTTTGCTCTGACTATCTTGAATTACTATTCCTTTCTACGTATCAGCAGATAATTTGCCGAAATCGAACTGAACACACCTGGTTGTATTACTGATGGTAAATTCTGCAATTAATATTTAAAAGACAATAGTTAGGGAAGTTTTCATCGCTGATGCTGATATTCATGAAAGGAAATAACCTGGGTGAATTTTAAAATCTCTGTCTCAATTTGCATTAGCCATCATTTATTTATTTTACATTTTTAGAAACCTCACTTGCTCTGGAAACCTTTGGAAGACCAGTCAGTAGCTGGAAAACAGTAATTGGAGATAAAATACATTACACTGTAACTAGGCGGTCTGAAAACATTCATATTCAGTTCGACTTCTACATCGACAGTCTAAACTTCAAAAATACTGCTATTTAAATATCACTGAAAAAACTTTAATTTGACAGAAAGCTGATGTGAGAAGGCTTTCATGTCCAAGTCCGACACCAGAAGAGACCAACAGTTGCCTCAGCTCCTGTAATTGCTTTTCTTGACGATGCTGTGTGATCCTGCAGATCTACAAACATGTTTAATTTTACTTGTTGGGAGTAGATATGTGCAATTCAGTAGGTCTACACACAGCGTGTAAAAAGAAATTACAAGTTTTGTAATGCAGAAAGATCAACCCAAAATACTGGATAGGGTGACATTTTTCCTAAGTTTGAATGGAGGAGATCACCTCCTAGTAAAATTCTCAACTATTTCTTTGTTCAACAGATTTGTAAGTTCATTAAAGTAAGGAAAATATATGCGTTCCTTTATAAATTCAGAGCGGAAAAAATGTCTGGAAGTTCACTTTTTCATTTTACTTGTGGTCACACGAAGCTGCCTGATGAGAGACTTCAAAATCAGACCTACAAACAGTAGCTAAATTTAACTAGAAAATTAGCTTTTGTAAAAAGCAAATTTTTCTAGTCTCCTTCAAAAAGTCTGTGACCCTGGTCTCTAATTAAGCTGGATTGTTAAAGAAAAAAAAAAAAAAAAAAAAACTTAATTGCAGACCTGAATCTGCAAATACTCAGTGTCCTTAGTTTCTAGTAAAGTTAATGTACTATAAAGAATATCTTAAGATACTAATTCAAGGTATTAAGTGGAATTCTTTACAATTAAGAACTTTTTCATATAGTGCGCTAACAATGAGCTTCTAAATAAAGATACTTGGATTTGCTGTAGAATGGGGATTCAGACAAATCCAGTGTTCTGATGTGCGACAAAATTACCCTCAAATGCAAAAACGATACGTTAAAAAAACATTATCAATAAGACCTGCAAAACAAGAGAAGTCTGAATAATCTATTTGCAACTCATGTTCATGCAGACAGACAGATCACATTAAGTACTTTGCCTACTCAGGTAGTACACAGATGAGTAAACTAAATTTTTCTCAAATACTGAAAGCTGAAACCCGCCTCTACTCAACAAGTCTATTCTCACAGTGACTCCTCAGCAACCAACCTTTCAGCAACAAATCATACCAGCTTCCAACAAATGTACTTAATGCGTTTTAACGTTGTCTCATCTTACATTAACATTTTACAAAATAGTTTATATTTCTTGCTTCATGTACGTGCCTGTAGGTGAGATCTCCATTGAACACTGAACAAGAACACAAATCAGTTGAAAATGTCTTTAGTAATAAAATTAAACCTAACAAGGTGATTGTTGTAAACTCGCTGTACATTTAAAATATCCTCCCCTTTTCTATACTAAACAGCAGTAAGCACAAGGAACCTTAAAATGTTTTCTTAGGGCAAGTACTAAGACATGACAAATTCAAACAAATTTGATTCTCTTTTTGTTTGTTTTTTAAATCAGTTATCCCTTTTTTTTTTTTTTTTTGAGATTCACCACTGTTCAGCAGTGGTGTACACACAAGGAGAACTCTGATGCCACACATGCCATTAAAAACATTTTTCCATTTCTAGCATTTGAATGAGGAGTGCAACATTTTGCTGATTAAGTTTAAACACAAAAGACCTCCTGATCTCAGGTTTTAGCCTGAGGTCACTAAGAGAACCGCAGTCAAGGGTTAGAAAGAAGATGCAGTAAACTCACAAGAAAGCTCAGTAACCGTGTACTTGAGTACTGAGTATTTTCAGGGCATTTTTCAAAGCAATCACGTACCTGGCGTGCTTACAAGACTTACAAAGTATTGCACATGTTGCTGGCGGGCTTTTCAACGGCCAAGACTGGCCAAGGTAAAAAAGGTAGGTACAATCTCGGAAGGTAGGTACAATCTGGGAAGGTGGGTACAATCTGGGAAGGTGGGTACAATCTGGGAAGGTGGGTACAATCTGGCAGCCTGTGAGGAGAGGACAGCTCCTGAGTGGACCTAAGCATCAACCAATAACTGAAGGACCCGAATCTCTAGGGATGCTGCTGGTGCTTTTTGTGATTTGTGAAACGCAGATCCATTAGCAAATAAAGGTTGTGCTGTGGAAAAAAAATGGCAAACTGCGAATGGCTGATCAATGGGCAGGACTAGCGTCAAGTTTGCTGTCTCCAGTTTCAGGAAAAACCGCTACTTAATCAGGCAAAGCGAAAAATAAAAAAGATTGTGGCTAGGATCCCACTGCACGGAAACATTTTCTAATATCACACATTGGGAAATAACCCGCTGTTTGTAGGACTAGCAAGATTTAGAGGAAGATTAGAAAGACAGAGACCTCATTCCTGCAGTGTGGTATTTTCCCTATTTTCAACCTTTCCATTTCACCCAGTCTTAGTCACTGATTCTTCCAGGCAAAACCTTAAACGGAGAAGAATATTTTCAAAGCCACAATGAGAAGGATCTGAAGGAATGCACAGCCTGCGAACATGAGGAATCAGGAAACCCAGCCCCAGCCACCCCTGCAGCACACTGCCCAGCTGAGCGCAAGCTGCGGCACCGGGCACATCCCGGAGGCAGACAGGCACCGGGGACCCTGCTCTGGGGGCAGCCCCCCACCATCCTGGCGCCAGCCAGCACTGATGGTGCCCGATGCTGGGGTACTGCAAGCAGGACTTTGTTCCCTGCGATGCAGAGAGCCGCTAAGCAGGCAGGCGCTACTGGACACGTCGGCCCTCACGAGCACAGCACAGGGCCACGCTTGGCAGGATTTCAGTCACGGCCCGCGAACCGCTGCAAGCGACACGCAGACGCAGCAAACTGCAGGAAAGCCACGCACGCACGGGAGAGCTGCCCCTGGACACCCAGCACAGCGCCGAGCACCCGCTCCACCGCAGCCTCCAGAGCCGGGGGAGCCGAGCGCGGCCTGCACTGCGGGCAGCCCGGCGGGCTGAGGGCCTGCGCTGGGGTCACGGAGGGGCC